>NDGN011273884.1:0-10285 GCA_002564285.1 Tympanoctomys barrerae | reverse complement strand
AAGAAGAAGAAGAAGAAGAAGAAGAAGAAGAAGAAGAAGAAGAAGAAGAAGAAGAGAAAATCAAATGAGTCACCCACAGATAAAAGAAGGCAAAAATAGTAAAGGATCAAACCACCTCAGTAATATCTCTCAACATTAACAGCCTCAACTTTCCAATTAAAGGGCAGAGATTGATAACCTGTATAAAGTTAAAAAAAAACAATCCAACAATTTGTTGCATTCAAGATACTCATCTAATTAAAAATACATTCATAGACTAAAAATTAAAGGATATAAAATAATATTTCATTGAAATAGATGGTCTTTATTTCAATCTAATAAAATCCATCCATGACAAACCAACATCTAGAATCATACTAAAAAGACAAAAACTGAAAGCCTTCATTCTAAAATCAAGAACCAGACAAGGATGTCCACTGTCACCCTCCTATTCAACATAGCTCTGGAAACACTAAACAGAACAATTAGACAATAGAAATAAAAGGAATAAGGATAAGAAAGGAAGAAGTTAAATTATTATTATTTTCAGATGACAAGATGATGGGAACCAGGGAAGCTGAAAATTGAAATGGCATCAGGACAACAACCTTACTGAGAGAAACTGGGGAAACCAGATTCTTCACAATAGCATCCCAATAAAGTGAAAAACTTAGTAATCAATCCAACAAAGTACAGAATCTATATATTGAAAATTACAGTACTCTGAAAAAGGAGAACAAAAAGGATATCAGAAAATGAAAACATATCCCTTGCTCGTGGATAGAAAAACCAATATTGTAAAAATGACCATTCTCTCAAAATTGTTATGTAGATTCAATGCAATCCCAATCAAGATACCATTACCATACCTCACAGAACTAGAGAAAATATTCCAAAAATTTATCTGGAACCAGAAGAAACTTAAAATGACAAAAAAACAATCCTGGGCAACAAAGGCAAAGCAGGAGTCATCAGAATCTCTGACTTGAAATCATACTAATAGGTATTGTGATAAAATCAGCATGATACTGGCAAAATAAACAACAACAATAACAACAAAACAGACCAGAGGACCAGTGGAACATATTGGAAACTGCAGATGCAACTACAAACACACTCACCTTTGACAAAGTGTTCACTGGAAGAGAGATAGCCTGTTTAATAAATAGTGCAGGCAAAATCTGGCTCTCTACATGCCAAAGACTAGAACTAATCCATGTCTATCACCATGCAAAAAGTAAAGTTAAAATGAATCAAAGATCTAAATATTAAAACAGAAACACTCAACCTACTGGGAGAGAAAGTAAGTAGAAAGCTTGAAGATATAGCATAGGTAGAGAGTTCATGAATGCCACCTAGACTACATGGGCTGTACTTTAAGGAATCAGCAACTCGAATCTCATCTTATGCAAAAAGCATTTGCACAGAAAAAAAAATCATCAACTGAGTTAAAAGACAATTCACTGGGGCCAGGGAGATGGCTCAGTGGAATAAGTGCTTCCTGGCAAGTGCAAGGGCATGATTTCAAACCCTGGTTCTGCAAAAATATAAATAAATATAAAAAAAATACAACTCACTGAAAAAGAAATTAAGGAAACCAAATGAAATTTTTAGAATGGAGAAAATTTTTAGCCAACTTCCATAAGACAAAAGGCTTTTTTTCTAGGACATATGAATAATTGAAAAAATAAGCTTCCCTGTTCAAAGATCTAATCCAAAAATGGGCATCTTAAATGAATACACACTCAGATTAAGAAATATGAGTAGCAAACAAATATATCAAAAATGTTCAACATTATTGGACATTTGAGAAATGCAAATTAAAAGAATATTGAGATTCCATCTCATGCCATAAAGAATGACTATCATTAGCCAATCAAACAATAACAATTGCTGATAGGACTGTGGGGAGAAAGGAACCTTTCTCTACTGTTGGTGGGAGTGTAGACTGGTACAACCACTCTGGAAATCAGTGTGGGTATCTTAAAAATACTAGGATTAGGGGCCCCATTCCTCCCCGCGGTTGCCCTTCTGGGCACCTTCCTAGAAGAATTAAAAACCTCATACCACAGCATTACATGAGCACCCATGTTTATAGTAGCGCAATTTGTAATAGCTAAATCTTGGAAACAACTTCAATGTCCATTAATGGAAGAATGGATTAAAAAGATAAACTGGACACTTTTATAGGTAAGTGAATTCAACTCGAGACCATACTCTTAAGTAAAATAATAAATCAGACTCACATGCATGAACATTGGATTATCTTCCTTTTGTGAGAATTTGAAAAATACATAAGGTCTAAAATACACAATAAATAGTCTGAAATGAGGAGAAATTGTTCAAAAGGGAAGAAGAACCAGGAAGGTGAAAGGAGAAAGGACAGTAGAGAAAAGGGGAAATATTCAGGTTAGTTATACTATTTTATACTATTAGTGTCTCTTAGATCATTAAAAAGCAAGGTTTGTGATTACATGCATTGAAGACATTTTTATGCCCATATCTTATGCCCTGAGCAACTACTTTAAAGATAATAATATATAATGAATTAACTCTTAGTTTCTTGTTATTTTGTTATAAAATTTTGTTTCTTTTTTCCGTAAGAATAAAGAAATAATATTTCACACACGAGGTTCCTGCAAGAAGCAGGAGTAGCAATTGTAGCATCAGACAGGTAAACTCCAAGCTAAGATGATTAGAACAGACAAGGAAGGTCACTGCCTACTGCTTAAGGGCACAACCCACCAAGAAGAGATGACACTGGTGAGCATAAGTGCAGCACAGATGCACCACATATTGGCTCGCCTATTTTCACAAAACAAAAACTGTTGAAATTAAAAGACAAAATAAATACACTGCACTTGCATAAAGCAATAGATTAACTAAGCAAAAAACAATACAGGAATATCAGAGCTGAACCACACCCTTGAACACATGGATCTACTAGATATTTACAAAGTGTTCCACCTCTTTACAATAGACTACACATTCTTTTCAGCAGCACATTGTACTTTTTCCAAAATAGACCACATAGTAGTCCACAAAGCCTGTTTAAGTAAATATAAGAAGATTGACGTCATTTCATGCATAGTTTCAGACCACTGTGATATGAAAATGGAAATCAACGGCAGAAGAAATCTCAGAAAAGACAAAAGCTCCTGGAAAATTAAACAATATACTCCGAAACAATGAGTCAGAGAAGAAATAATTGAAGAAATTTTAGAAATGTCTGAAAATTAATGACAATGACTTCACTGAAACCTGAAGGACACTATGAAAGCAGTTTTAAGCAGAAAATTCATCATGATCAATGATCCCAATAGGAAAACAGAGCTGCCCCTCATAAATAACTATATCAAAGTTCTTAAGACACTTGAGAAACAATAACCGGCCCCAAACCAAAATTAAGGGAGGGATTATAAAAGTAGGAGAAGAAAAAAAAAGTAGGAGAAGAAATCAGTGGAACGGAGACAAAATAAGAATAGTGAAATAATCAATAAATTGATTACAAATAAACTGAAGCTGGTTCTTTCAAAGAATTTTTAAAAATAGATAAACTATTAGACTTATCAAGAAAAAAAAGTTCCACATGGATGCAATTAGAAATTACAAAGGTGACAGAGGCCCTAAACTTGTACACACGTTCCCATCACACTATGTGGCGAGTGCTCCGGCCTCTTGTGTGCTCACGTGGCCTCCTGCAGGTTCAGCCTCAGGTTCGGCCAACTGCAGGGCTGGGTGGTGCAGCAGTCCCCCCACTCTCTTCTCAGAACGCCGCTCGAATAGAAAGCCAAAATTCCTTCCACATAGAATATGATACTTTTGGTGAACTGAAGATCCCAAATGATAAGTATCATGGAGCACAGACTGTGAGATCTACAATGAATTTTAAGATTGGAGGTGTGATGGTACGCATGCCAATCCCAGTTTTTAAAGCTTTTGGCACCTTGAAGTGAGCAGCTGCTAAAGTTAACCAGGATAGATCCAAAGATTGTGACTGCAATAATGAAGGCAGCAGGTGAGGTAGCTGAAGGTAAATTGAATGATCATTTTCTTCTCGTGGTGTGGCAGACTGGATCAGGAATGAAGACAAATATGAATGTAAATGAAGTCATTAGTAACAGAGCGATTGAAACATTAGGTGAACTCAGCAGCAAGAAACCTGTTCATCCCAATGACCATGTAAATAAAAGCCAGAGCTCCGATGATACCTTTCCTGCAGCAATGCACATCGCTGCTGCTGTAGAAATCCATGATGTGCTCTTTTCAGGACTACAGAAGCTACATGATGCTCTTGGTGCCAAATCCAAAGCATTTGCACAGATCATCAAAATAGGGCAGACTCACACTCAGGATGCTGTTCTGCTTACTCTTGGGCAGGAATTTAGTGGTTATGTGCAGCAAGTGCAGTATGCGATGGCGAGAATCAAAGCTGTGATGCCAAGAATCTATGAGCTTGCAGGGGGAGGTACTGCTTTTGAGACTGGCTTAAATACCAGAATTGGCTTTGCAGACAAGGTGGCTGCAAAAGTGGCTGCACTCACGGCCTTGCCTCTTGTCACTGATCCAAATAAATTTGAAGCTCTGGCCACTCATGGTGCTCTGGTTGAGCTCAGTGGAGCCATGAACACCACTGCCTGCAGTCTGTTGAAGATAGCAAATGATACTCATTTTCTGGGCTCTGGTCCTTAATCAGGTCTGGGAGAGCTGATCTTCCTGAAAATGAACCAGGAAGCCAGGTAAGGTGAACCCTAGTCAGTGTGAAGCACTGGTCTGGTTGCAGCCCAGGTTATAGGAAATCATGTTGCTGTCACCATTGGAGATAGCAATGGACATGTGGAGCTAAACGTTTTTAAACCAATGATGATTAAAAATGTATTGCACTCAGCCGGTCTGCTGGGGGTGCTTCAGTTCCCTTTGCTGAAAGCTGTGTGATGGGGATCCAGGCCAACACAGAAAGGATCAACAAGCTAATGAATGAGTCTCTGATGCTGGTGACAGCTCTTAATCCTCATATAGGTTATGACGAGGCAGCAAAAATTGTTAAAACTGCACACAAAAATGGATCGTCCTTAAAGGAAACTTACTGAACTTGGCTTTCTCACAGCAGAGCAGTTCGATGAGTGGGTAAAACCTAAGGACATGCTGGGTCCAAAGTGATTTAAATAAGTTTATAATAAAAATAGACTTGTATAAAAATTTAAAAGAAATCAGAAAGGCGAACTCACAATAGATACTATCAAAATCCAGAAGATGGCAACTATTTTGAAAAATTATACTCCAACAAATTAGCAAATTTTGAAGACATGGAGAAGTTATCAAAAGTAACCTGAGAAGACATAAATATACTTAACCCAATAACAATTGGTGAAATTGACAAAGTAATAAAGAATCTACTAACTTAAAAAAGAAGCCCAGGAACTTTTGGAGTCACTGCTGAATTCTACTAAAACCTCTAAGGGTATTATATCACGAATACTCTTCCAAGAAATTGAAAGGGATGAAGTGCTCCCAAATTCATTTATGGAAGCCAGTTACCACTCTTATCTCCAATCTGGATAAAGGCTCAACTAAGAAAGAAAACAATAGGCCAATCTCCTTAATGAATGTGGATTCAGAAGTCCTCAACAAGATATTAGCAAGTAAAATGCAGAACACTATGGAAAAGATCATACATCGTGATCAAGTAGGTTTTGAAACAGAGATGCAAGGATTCTCCAGCATGTGTAAATCAGTAAATGTGGTACGTCGCATAAACATAAATGAGGTAAAAAGCCATATGAATGTATCAACAGATGCAGGAAAGGCTTTGACAAACTCTAATGTCTACTCATGATATTTAAAAAATTGAGAAAACAAATACAGAAAGACTATATATGAGTATGATAAAAGTTATTTATGACAAACTTGGCAGCCAGAGTTACACTAAATGGGGAAAAACTAAAAGAATGTTCTCTAAAATCAGGAACAAGACAAGGATGCCCACTATCACCACTGGTATTCAACATAGTATGTGAAACATTAGCCATAGCAATCAGGCAAAAGAAAACAAAAAGGACGACAGATAAAAAAGGAAGAACCAAATTATCCTCATTTGCAGATGATGTGATACTATGTATAGAAGACCAAAGTACTCCACCAAAAAAAACCCTCTTATAATTAAGAACCAACTTCAGCAATGTAGCAGAACACAAAATTATCATACAAAAATCTTTAGTATTTGTATATGCCAATAATGAATGAGATGAGAAGGAAATTATGAAAACAGTACCATTCATAGTCACTTTAAGAAAAGTGAGATATCTAGAAATTAACCTAACCCACCAACGAAAACTGCAGTATTCTAAGAAGGAGATTTAAGAGGATATCAGCAAATGGAATGATGTTTCCTCTTTCTGGATGGGCAGAACCAATACTGCCAAAATGACCACAGTCTCTAAACTGTTACACAGATTCAATGCAGTCCCAATCAAAACACCAACAACACATTTTATAGATCTAGAGATAACAGTCCTAAAATCCATATGGATCCAGAAGACACCCAGAATAGCAAAGCCATTCTGGACAACAATAGCAAAGTGGGGACCTTCCATTATCGGACTTCAAGCTATACTACAAAGCAGCAGTGACACAAAACAGTATGGTACTGGAACAAAAAATAGATATGTGAATCGATGGAATAGAATAGAGGATACAGAAACAACCCAGACACATGCAGCTATTTGATCTATGACAGAGGGGCCAAAAGCATGTGTTGAAGGAAAGAGCCTATTCAATAAATTGTGCTGGAAAAAAATGGCTATATGTGCACAGAAGATTAACACTGGACCCACAAGGGCTGGTGAGATAGTTCAGCAGACTAAGCACTTGCTTAGAGAAGTGCAGGGGCCAGGGTTCAATCCCTGTCACCCAATGCTGAGCCGGCCCCACCCCTGGGCGTGCTGAGCCAGCAATGGAGTACAGGTGTGGTGGTGCATGCCTGTAATTCCAGCACTAGGGAGGCAGAAGTCAGGGGGATCACTATGAGTCCAAACTATGAAGTGACACTCTGCACAAAACAAACAAACAAAACTGGACCCGTATCTCTCTCTACATACCCAACTAAAATAAAAATAGACCAAAAATCTAAACATTAAGAGAGAGACATTAAACCTACTAGAAGATAAAGTAGACAAAACATTTGTAGACACAGATATAGGGAAGGTTTTTTCCTAAACAGGACCTCAACTTCATAAGAAATAATAGCAAAAACAACAAATGGGATTATATCAGATTAAAAACTTATATACAGCAAAATAATTGATTAGTAGACTGATGAGAAAACCCATACAATGGAAAAAAAATTGTCAGTTACTCATCAGAGGATAATACCTAGAATATATAAAGAATTCTAAGAAAAAAAAGCAATTAAAATTAAAGACCCAGTCAAAAAAAAGAATAGTGAAAGGAACAGACATTTCACAGAAGAGGAAATAACAAATGGCCAACAAACAGATGAAAAACATTCAACAACTCTAGTGGAGAAATGCAAATTGAAACAGTGCTAAGATTCCATCTTACTCTAGAAAGAATGACAATCATTAGGAAATCAATAACAAAGGCTGGTGTGGCTACGGTTCAAAAGGAACTTTCCTTTTTGTGGGAATGCAAATGAGTTCAACCACTATGGAAAACAGTATGAAAATTTTCAAAGAACTGACGTTAGAGCTTCCATACGACCCAGCGATCCTCTTGTATGTTTTCTCTAAAGAGCTTACATCATCATATGACAGTGACACATGAACTCCAATGTTTATAATGGTGTATTATTAAAGCAATTAATAATACCTAAACCCTGGTGTATTATTATAATGGTGTATTATTAAAGCAATTAAAGTTTATAATGGTGTATTATTAAAGCAATTAATAATACCTAAACCCTGGAAGTAGTTTGTATCCTCAACAACAGATGATTAGATAAAGAAAATATGGTCACTGTACGTAATCGAATACTCTTCAGCTATAAATAATGACAATTTTGAGACATCTGTAGGAAAGTGTACATATCTGGAAAATACAATGTTGGGTGAAGGAACCAGACACATAAGCTTAAATACCATATAGCATCTCATTCGTGTGCGGCAAAGCACCAACAAAGAAGATGATAAAGGTTGGATAGAAGGCGATGAGGGGATGGATCTCTTGCAATAGGGAAGGAGACCAAGGGGACCAGGGTGAGGGGTGAGGAGGAGGGGAAAGGGAAATAAGAATGAAGATTGGTCATATAAGGAACCAAAGAACTTCCATTAATTTAAACATTATATGATATAACATGACCTAAAATTAATAATATCAAGAAGAATTAAAATAGGATTGGGAAATTAGAGGGGGAGGTAAAGAGAAGGGGAATGAAAAAAGAAATGAGCTGTGGTGTGTACGGTACTCATTCCCCAAGAATATTGTAAGCTACCTATACTACAAACATGTACTAATAAAATAAAAAAGGAAAAATCAGTTAACCCACCAATCTATAAAAATTTTTAAATAAATGAATATAGTGAAAAACATGCATGCACGGCACTGAGGACAGCTTTGGTGAAGTCGCTCGGGCTTTCCTTGGTGTGCATGAGAGCAGGGCAGGACATCGCCCTGCACCTCTCCTCCCTAGCTCACATGAACACGCTGCTCTGCTCACATCCAGATGAAATCATTGAGGGGAGACGTGGGCACCTCAGCTGCGTGCGTGTAACTGCAGGCACCCAGCTGGCCACACTTGCCACGATAGGGTGCATGTTTAGAAAACCAAGATGCACTTGGAGATGTCCAGGGGACAATTTTCGTCACTGGCTCGGGTGCTTTTTCTGGCCAATGTTACTCTTGATGACTTCAGGGGTAAGGGCTTCCTGCAAGAGGGACATGACCTTCATGAAATGCTCACAGTTGACCTTTGTGTAAGACCAGGCTGGGATGTCTGCCTTCCAATTGGAAAAAATGAAGGCCTCTCTTTCAGGAAGATACTTAGGTGGCTCAAAGAAATTTCTAGAAGAGCTGAAGACAGCATATTGTAGTGGCTCATATGTACCTGTGTTCACAGTAGCACTGCTCATTACAGTTGCATGTTGGAAGCAGCCTCTATGTCCATCAAGAAATGACTGGATAAAGAAGATGTATCTATACTCAGTGGAGTACTACACTGCCATAACAAAGGATAAGCTTGCATCATTTAGGCTGGCCAGATAGTTCAGTAGATTAAAGAGCCTGCTTAGGCAGATGCAGAGAATGGGCTTCAATCCCCAGCTCCACAAGCCATGCCGTGCTGAGATGGTTATTGAGACTGGGGGTGGTGGCACATGCCTGTAACCGCATCACTTGCGAGGCTGAAAATAGGAGAACCATTGAGTCCGATCGGTGTAGTGAGACCCTGTAGACCCTGTACTAAATACATAAAATAATAAATAAAATAATTTAATAAAAAGAAACTTGGGAGGTCATCCCCCCGAGATCAATTTTTCTCCCTGTGTCACTATCGTCTTGCAGTTCCACTCATATGGACTTCATTGCTTAATTGCCTGCCTTTCTTTCTTTCTTTCTCTTTCTTTCTTTCTTTCTTTCTTTCTTCCTTTCTTTCTTGTACCAGGGATTGAACCAAGGGCCTTGCACTTGCCAGACAGGCACCTATACTACTGAGCTATCTCCCTGGCCCTTCATTGCTTGCCATTTAAGCCTTGCTTTATTCTACCTTGTGTTCGCACCTTAGATCTCCATGAGCCTGTTTCATTGTGTAGTCTTGAGTGACAAAAATTGTTTCTTATCCTCTGTGTGCTCAGAGTGAAATGTGAAAGAGTGCCGTGTAACATTTATCGAATAAAATGTTTATGAAAAGAAGAAAGAAAAAAAATGATTGCATCACTTATAGAAAAATGGATGTATTGTAAGACTATAATGCTAAGTGAAAAGAATCAGATACATTTGTTTAAATATCACAGTTTTTCTTATATGAGAAAGTAAAGAACAGAATAAAGGGTAGATAGCAGGAGGTAGGGAGGTAGATATTTCCCAAATGGGAAGAGGAGTAAGGTGGAGGGAGGGGGGAGGAGGGAAAGGCCTGAGAAAGGGATTAAGATGCATTGTGTGAACGGGCTGGCTCCACACAGAAATGGCAAATGGAAGCCTTCCACCCTGTGAACAGCTACTGCCCCTGTCGCCCGAAAAAGCAGGGAAGCCATCCTTCCATGACTTTTGATTTTCTGCTCTTTGTTGGGAGGGCGTTGTCGGCCAGCCACTGCAGTTCTGGGCACGTGAACAGGCGGCTCCTCAGCTTCCTGCC
>NDGN011273718.1:0-18299 GCA_002564285.1 Tympanoctomys barrerae | reverse complement strand
ACGCCTGTAATCCCAGCTCTTGGGAGGCTGTAAACAGGAGGATCACTGAGTCCGATCTAGTAGCGAGACCCTGAACATCCTATAGACTCTTCCCTAAAATACAAAACAAAAAACCAAAAAACTCAGACCACAAATGTGAAGAGTTTCCTCATATACCAACCCATTCACCAACTGGGTGTCTAGACATTCAATTTTGACACCATTCTCCTAGAATTAACATCAGACTCCCACAAGTTGAAGGGCTCAGTCTCACCTGCCCCCACCTCAGAGGTCATCACAGGTGCTGGGGGAGGACACAACGGTACACAGAGCTTCCATGTCCTTTGCTGGCATAACACCCTCTCAGTGCATGGATTTGGATCCCATTAGCAACTTGAGACCTCTCTGAACTCCATTGCTTAAGGGTTTAGGGAGGATTCATGAGGGATCGAACCACGGGGCTCTCCGGGGATGAGCTTCGCCTCCAGCCCTGCTCCCCTCTCGGAAATTAGAGGCTGTGGCTGCAAATTCCAACTTTCTACTCACACCTTGCTCTCGAAGGCAGGTGATCAGCATCCCCTGAAGCTACCTAGGGCCCCAGCCAGCAGTCCTCTCATTGGTGTACAGCAACAGTTTACTCTTAGCATCCCAAGGGTCTTAAAAGCACTACGTCAGGATTTAGAGACTAAGACCAAATACAACAAAAGATCTTTCTCTCCCCTATACCACCCAGGGAGCCCCAGGGTTTTCAGACACCCTGTGCCAGGAGCGAGTACAAAGATGATTTTTGTTTTGTTTTGTTTTGTTTGGCGGAACCCGGGATTGAACTCAGGCCCATGAGCTTGCCAGGCAAGCACTTATTCTATTCTACTGAGCTATCTCCCCAGCACCCCCCTTTTAAAAAATGTATCTAGTTGTTACAGGGTCTCACTACGCATCTCGGGACTCATAGTGATCCTCCTGCTTTTAGCCTCCCCAGCATTTGGGATTACAGGCATGTGCCACTACTCCCAGACTCTGTGGCTGGCTCAGCCTGCCCTGGGGGCGGGGCCGGTATGACTTGTGGTGCCGGGATCCAACTGTGGTTCCTTTGCTTGCCTAAGCAGGCACTTTAGTCCGCTGAGCTATCTCGCCAGCCCCGCGATGTATTTCTTGTTCTATCAGCACATCACACAACATAAATGTGAAGGGGTTTGTGTGTATGTGTGTGTGTGTGTGTGTCTGTTTCCCAGGGAAACAGTGGCATAGAGAATTCGGGGGTGGAGACTAGGCCCCACTCCTCAGCCTGCCAGCCCCTCACCTCTGGATGGAAGGCATGGCAGGAGTCCGGCCGCCGGCGGGGCTTCTGGGAGCGCATCCGGTCACACTTGACTGAGGCATTATGTACACAACTCATAGTCAAGGTGCAGCACGCGGGACTCCAGCTGATTCTGGAGGCCTAGGACTGGAGGAACCAACCCCCCACCCGCAGTGCCAGCTGCGTTGTGAGTAGCTTCAGGGACTGGGGACAGCACCCTAGGGGTTCAGTAGGCAGGGAAGGACAGGTGCGGGAAGCTGGCCTCAGCATGCGAATTGGGAGCCTCCTCCCAGCGTCCGCAGCCTCCCCCCGCTGCGGGACAGTAGGATATATTTGACTTCGGTCGCCTCTTGCAGGACTGGAGGGAAGACGCTGCAGTCGCAGGTGGGGTCTGTCACCAACAGGAGAAGGTTGCTGTTGGGAACCTGTTGCATCACAAACATCCTGCAGCAAAGATAGGGGTGTTGTGAACCGTTTCATGGCAGGAGTGGCAGCAACGAGAGGGCTCTGGGGAGAAGGATTCCTGAGACGTGGTGGGGAGTGACGGCGGCAGAGGAGAGGAGGCAGGACCCAAGGCAGGGAAGATCCAGGTCGCTCCAGAATCAGCCCTAGCTAAAGGATCCCGTACTTGCCGCTGCTTTTACCACAAGCCTTCACAGCTACATTTTGCTTTCCTGGCAGGTTAGGGAAGGTGAGGGCGGAGTGTTATGAATATATGCCGGGACACCAGCGAGAGGGATGCCTGAGGCCCTTGCTTTGGAAGGTGCAGTGCCAGCTGGTGGCACTGTGCTCACACGCACAGCTCAGTGTTGGGGGTGGCTGGGAGTGGCGCTGTGCTGCTCGGGCCTCGGTGTTACACAACAGTTCTCGCTGCTGCTTAGCATGTCCTGTAGGATGGGCGGTATTTTGCACACACACACACACACACACGTATCTATATCCATAAATATGTCTGTTTATTATTCACAGCACTGGTGAGGCTGGTACTGTAGATGGCAAAGCAGGCTAGCAGAGCTCAGGTAATTTGCTCAAGGTTACACAGCTGTAGTGTGGCAGAACCAGTGGTCATCTGGCCACTCAAAAGCCCTTGCTTTGCACCATCCCGCTGACTTTTCCTCCCACAAACCTTCGCACCATGGACACAGTTAACAGTAGTCAAAGGAAGTGGTTTCATTGAGGTTCAATTCCTGGTTCTGCAAAAAAACCCCAAAAATCTAGCAGAAAGAAACCTGAACTCATAGGAAGCTAAGGTCTGCAGTTTTATACTACATTTTACTTGGGGTTTGGGAGACAGGAGGATAGCCCCGGTGGTTTCTGGTGAATAACAAGTCTAGCTGGGTGACTGGGGGAGGCAGGAACAGAGCTCTCAGGGTGTGGGGGGGGAGATGGGGGGCTGGGGGATGGAGAGGCGTGGGGTGCCCACGGTGTGACTGACGGCGCCAGGCAAGGCTCCTCCTCTCGCCCCACCACCTGCTGAAGGCACCTGGAGGCTCTCACACCTCAGATCAGTGGCTCAGGGCCTGCGTGCCCTTCAAGGCAGCTTGCTGTAGTGCGAGGGAGACAAACCTGCAGGGGTCGCAGGGTGAGGGGGCTCTGCAGGGCCTCCAGCTGGACTGCCTGTCCCCATCTCCCCTAGTGTTGCCACATGCCTGCTGTCCCTAACAGTCTGCCTCACCTGTTCCTTTGCCTCAGCCTGAGTTTCCTGCCCAGAGCAAAGTGAGGGAGGGAAACCCTGCCCCTGTTCCCACCACGGACATCCCTGCAGGCAACAGGCCCTTGTCTAAGGTCGTCTGGCCTCTCAGCTGGGGACAGGCAGAGAGGCTCCGGGACCTTACTTCTGGCAGGTCCCACAGGCGATGGCCCCGCTGGCCTCTTGGATGGCGGTCTGGTGCACAAACACGGGGTAGGCAGTGTCACAGGGATGCAGCAGGTCCTGCTTCTTGTGCTTGTGGGCTGCAAGGATAGAGGTAGTTGGTGAGGAGAGGCATCACACTCTCCCTGCGGGTGCCAGCTGGCCTCCACGGTGTACCCCTAACGACCGTCTCCCTACCGGGTCCTCTGCAGATGGCTCCAAGTAAGATTTCTCAGGACTGTGTATGGGGTAGGGGGTGGTGGCTGAGGCAGAGCAGCTGAGGCAGCCTGGGCGCCAGGGTGATGGAGCTCAAGCGTGGGAGAACATTAGCTCCTGACCTTGCAGGGGCCGCTGCCTCTTTTTGGAAGCCTGTGTCATTGTAAACTGGGGTTAGCACACATCCCCTCTCAAAGGGTCCTCCTAGCACCGACACCCTGAGGGTCTGGGAGGGGAGCAGAGGTGGTAGGGATGGTTGGGAGTGGAGACTTTAGGCCCTCTGTCCTTTAACCTGACCTTTTTTGTGGACACTTAGTGACGACACTACACATAGCAGAATTGCTATCCAAGTGCCACTCCTGGGTCAGCTTGGCCCGATGGTTACCTGAAACCAGGCTGAGCCCTTCCTACTGAGGAGTGATGGAGCTGAGTGCCCTTGGTGACTCTAGAGGGCTGGCCAGGAGGTCTCAGTGCCTAAGGCCTCCTAAGCCCTCAGATGTAGCTCCCAGCCTTGGGCACTCATGTTGAGGTCAGCAAGATGACCTTCATCCACCAAGACAAGGGCCAGGGTAGAGCAAGCAGGACTCCTCAAAACCTATGGAAGGGTTGGATGCCCTGCTGGGTGAGCTGGTCTCTGCTGGGGTCACTGAGGTGGGCTCAGGCAGAACAGGCCTGCCCAAGGCCCCAGGGCAGGGCAGGTGGCCCACTTCCTCAGGAAGGAGCTTGCATTCTTTGGTGGCTCATACCCAGATGTGAAATGGGTGGGGCAGAAGACAAAGGCTGCACAACCAGCTTGTGATCAGGTCTTATGCTCCTGGGAGAGGGAGAAGGGGCCTGGAGGAGCGACCCGCTCTAGAGTGGGCCCTGATGCATGCTTCCTGGCTGCTGTCAGTAATGCCAGGTGACTAGGAATGGAGTTGACCTGTCAGGACCATGAGGGGCGATTTCCAGAAGCAGCCTGGAACCACAGGAGGGGCGGGGCCATGTGAGCCGAGAGTGTCCCAGGTCTTTGCTTTAGTCAAAGGTCCCCAGGCCCTAGGGGACAGTGGAAAGCAGGATAACAGTAAGCAGGAGAGAGGATAGACATGGAGATGGGTATCCTCTTAGGATAAAACACAGAAAGAGATGGAGGACAGGCAAGGAACTGTCCAGACAATGGAGAAGCTGCAGAACCTAGTCGGAAAGGTTCTGATACATAGGTGAGTCAAGTGGAGTGAGTCCCAGCAAGGTGGCCTGGGATGGCTTCAGGAGCCCCATGTCTCCAGGATGTGCCAGGGCATCTGTATCCCTTGGCGTTCCATACCTCATTCCTCAGGGCTGTGGACAAGTGTTGCAGTGGCTGGGATGAAGTTATTACTTCGTGTCAGGACCCTGTCACCATGTCACTACCTTTGGGGGACTCTGTCCTCACAGGTTTTAGGTGACCACTATCTTGATCTAGGGCCCCGCTGTGGGCTGCGGGACACCTGGCCTGCAGAAGTGGCATCATTTTTTCCTCAAGGGGTGACGTAGTGGCTGCCAACCTGCACTAGACCACATTTCCTCCTGGATCCTCGTGTGTTCTAACCCACGGAGGTGGTTGGGGCAGGGCTGTGCTTATGTGGGCTTCTCCCTGCCCCCTACAAGGTCTCCTGAGTTGGGATGACTCAGGAAGAAAAATATCAGCCTTCCCTGAGCTCAATCCTGGGATGTGGAACAGAAGGCAGGTCCTTCGCAGCTCCCCAACCCACTACGGCCAGCAGGGAGCTCCTCAGACGATGCTACTTACAGTGGTGGAAGACAGCTTTGGCTGCCCAGAATAGCAGCCCAGCACAGAGTGGACACAGCACAGGACGGGCATGATGTCACACACAAGCAGGATGTCACAGGGTGGTGGTGATGTCACATGGAGTGGTGGTATCCCAAGGTGATGAGGTGTTGCACAGAGAGGTGAAGGAGCCAGGAGTGAGTGATGGCAATGAGAGAAGGCCACACAGGATGAGACTCTGGACCACACATACCTCCAGCCCCATCCCATGGCACCCCACCCTGTAACAGGTTTCCAAGATCCGGACCAAAATGCCACCTGGCTGTGCGGTCCAAACACTCACCATCGGCCCCTCTGTTGTGCCAGGAGTCCCATGCACTCCATTCCAGCAGGAACCTGTGAGACACAGAACTGAGTCTCGGGTACTCATAGCCTACACAGGCCCCCTGGGGCCCCAGCTCCTCCATTTCCTCCCTTCCAAAGCACCCTGGTCCTGTTGAGGCCTCTGAGTGACAAAGGCCTCTCTAGAAGAAGTGGGCAGGAAGGAGGGAGGACACGCTACCCCCCAGGGCCCTGCCCTCCTTCCTTGGTATCTGGGAGCAAATGTGGGGTGCAGAAGCCTCAGTCCTACTCAGAGGACTCCTCAAGGTGCACCAGCACGGTGTCCTATCTTCAGTTTCCACCTCACCCCCGACTTACAGCAAGAGCTCCGTCACCAGCCACTTGGTAGCCGTCAGGAAGGCTGAGATTGGCTGGGGAGGAGAGAGCAGGGCACACATTTGAACATGTCCAACAGCTACATAGTCCCTTCACCCTGGGCCCAGCAGGCAGCAGCACAGACCACCTCCTGCCTGCTGCCTTCCACCTCCCCCGAGGAGCGTCCCACACTGAGCTATCAGACAATGTGTTTGGATGTCGGACACATTGAGGCTTCGGCTTGCTGTCTCAGGAGCCCGGCCACATTCTCATCCTGGTGGCCCCAATGTGGAGGACCCTGACAATTGGTGTGTGACACTGGGAGAGGGGGCTTGGGACAGTCAGTTCTTTGCCTCTGAGGCTCTGTGGTCTCAGGAGCTGGGCCCCTGAGGATGAAACCTACAGGCCTAGTGGGGTTGGGCTGAGCGTCAGAGGTGGGGTAGAGATGGACAGAGTCAAGGGTGGCCGGAGACCTAAGGCTGGGCACGAAAGGGCCAGTGAGCTCTCTGAAGTGCAGGGAACTGGTGTGCATCTGGTGAGGGGGTGAGGGGCAGGGCCTGGTGACACTCACGCTGGCCAGGGGCTGAGCAGAGCTGTGGTGGTGATCCGGGGCTTTGCACATGGCCTGGTAGTCATACATGGTCACTCTGAAAACCAGAAACAGGTTGTGAGAGGAGGAGCACACTCCCTAAGCCTGCCCAGAGACAGGGTTACAGCAGGACTGCAAGAGGATCCAAGAGGATGCCCACTTAGGCCGGCAGGCCAGAAGGCAGGGCCTACCGAAAGCCATGCCTGCACTTCAGAAGGGCCTAAAGAAAATGAGCTGTGTGCGGCTGGCTTCTCGCTGGGTACTTTTCCTCTGAGGGCTTAGCTGGGGCTACAGGATACCCCACGATGACCTCATGGCCGTGTGCTCCTCTTGCCTCATGTCAAGGCTGTGATTCCAGAAAGGCTGATTTGGGACCCTTCAATTCCTTCACTGTGGGCTCCTGAGGCCCATCAGGATCCTATCATGGTAGCTCCATGTCTGTTGAGTCTGGGGCGAGGTGACCACTTACTGGCTGAACACCCCCACACCGAGCAGCTGCGTCATGAGGGCACCATCCACTTCCCCGAGAAATCTTCCTGTCTGTCAGAGAGCAAGAGAGAGCCAGCAAGTGAGGACTGCGGAATCTGAACTCAGGTGTGAGTGTCACAGAGCATCTGTCCATGGAACCCGAGTGGAGCCTGCTCCCCATGCTTGCTGCCTCTCTCTGCGCCATTCTCTGCCTCAGAGCTTTCTACTCCAAGCTGCAATCTGGTGGCTGGCCAGGAAATCAGCCTAGAGCTTGCAATCAGATTTTTAAATGGCACAAAATTCCTTAGAACAGTTCAATGCAAATTGCTTGCAGGAGGGTGAAGGAAGTTTTTGTGAGACTTGATATGTTGTATGTGTTGTGTGCCTCTGTGTGTGTGTGTGTGTGTGTGTGTGTGTTGTCTTGTGTACACTGGCATTCTTATCATCCAGCCCAAGAGGGCAGGGAGCTTGATAAACCTGGGTTTGGTCACACTTCTCATTATTTCCAAACTATTAAAGTAGGACAATCCCGCCTCCTTTCTCCTTTAACAATGCCCTCAGCCAGCTTTCAGGGGGCACCTAGACTATGCGCTCAGCAGCATCGTAGCAGGAAAGCCTGCTGCTCTGCTCCACTCCAAACTGGCTTAGACCCTGCTGCGACTGCTGTCCCAACCGGGCCGGCCCCAAGGGCTGGCCTGGCCTCCTAATTCTGCTGTCTTCTCAGCATGGCAGGATGGATTTGGAGACTTTGGTGTCAGATATAGGTATGATGTAGGTCATCTGAAAGATCAGGGATAACATGACAAGCTTGAGGTGCATGGGAAACTGCAATTGTTATTACAAGATGCCCGTGTCCAGAGGGGCTGTTCTCCCTGCCTTGAGCACCCTGGCTTAGTTCTCACACCAAGAACTTTCCATCAGAGAAGTCTTCCTGTCCTAAATGCTCCAGTTAGAAGTCGCCCCTATTTCCTCTGCACTGAGGGCCAGGCAGATGGCTCAGTGGAATAAGTGCTTGTCTGGCAAGTGTGAGGTCCTGAGTTCGATCCCTAGTACCACCAAAAAAAAAAAAAAGTAAATCCTCTGCACTTCCTCTGAGGGCTGAGCTGGGGGCTATTGGAGAGCTCATGGCTCCACATCCCTGTAGCCCTATTGCCTCCTTGTTCGATCACATACTCAGTTGTCTTATGCCTCCATTGTGTGGAAAGCTGTTGAGGAGAGTGACCTTCTCTTACTCATCTCTGAATTCCCAAGCAATTCCCTGGATAGACTTGGGGAATTTGGGCTGGGCAAGGAGGCAGGAGTCTGACCTGGTGGCTGCGGCAAAGTCTCAGGGCTTTGGTGAGGGTGGAACCACATCAGCCACAACCTCAGTTGCAGGTCAAGGTGGAAATCAGATCCAAGGAAGGAATCACAAAGAACAATGAGGAGAGAGTAGGACCCCAAGGCAAGCAGAGTCCCCGGTCTTGCGGACTTTCTTCTGTGGACAATGAACTGTGAAATACCTAAAACAATGGCATACATTCTATCTGCCTATAAAAAGAAATGCCACCCTGGCGTAGGGACAGATGCCGTGGATGTGCCAGACCTCAGGAGAGCCAGGTGTTGTCTGGGAATCCCCCCTTGGGGCCTTCTCCGGGCGGCTAAGTGGATGTTTGGGACTCTTAAGCAAAGATTAATTTCAGACAAGTCCAGCAAGGATGTGGGGCTGCTGGGCACAAGATCAAGAACTGGAGAAGTTTTCTTTTAAAGAAGAGATGATGGTACTGTTTTGGATAGCAATCGTAGCGACATTCTGCATTCTATGTCACAGTCTAAGCAATTGGGAACAGAGGCCTTCAGGTGGACCCAATTTTGGAATCTGGGATAAAGTCAGGAAATGTCACTTTCCAAATCAATCAATCAAGAAAACATAACCTTTACATCCTATAGTATTACTTCTTTGGAAATAGCTCAATTATGAAATCAAAATGTCAGGATACAAGCCACAGAAAATGTATAGCAAAACTATAATCTAAAGAACTGTAAATTAAAGACAAAAGTGGAGCAGAAAACTAAGAATTAGTGCCAAAGTAGTAGTTAGACGTGTCTGAGTTCTGCTTTCTTTGCCTGAATGCCCTGACCTCCAAAAACTAATGTTTAGCATCCTTTATTCATAAGTCACGAACTCACTAGGAAAGTGTGATTTAAAAAATGAATCAGGAGCTGGAGAGATAGCTCGGTAGTGTAAGTACCTGCCTGGCAAGCGCAAGGACCCGGGTTTGATCCCCGGTACTGCATGCTGTGTTGGCCCTGCACCAAGCCAGCCACTGAAACCAGGTGTGGTGGCATGTGCCTGTAATCCCCACACTGGGGAGGCTGAAACAGGAGGATCACTACAAGTCCAAGCTGCATGGCGAACCTCTGTACCAAATAAGTAAGTTTAAAAAAAAAGAATGAAATGAATAACAACCAAGAGCTCAGACCAGTCAAATAGAGGAGCACATTCTGCATACCACAGGACATGGCAACGTGCAATTGGTACTTTAATAATGGCGGGATAGCCCAGTGCGTCCAATCACTCTGAGTAGGAGGCCTGACTGGGACAGGCTTCACTGCAGAGGTGGTGGACAGGACAGCAGACAACAGCAGGCAGCCAAGGGCAGTCCAGGGAGGGACAGTGCGGCAGGTGGGGAGGTGAGAACCTCCAAATCCTGTTGTTCCTCAAGGTCCAGCCCAAAGCCAGAGAGAATGGGTCTCTGACTTGAGCAGTCCTTCTCAGAGGGCTCACTCCTTGCCACTCCAGTGACTGTGTGGACGTTGTTCCTCCAGCACCAGACAGCAAGATCCTGGAGGGTGGAGACCCACCTCTGGCCCCCAGGACCACACAGCAGCGGTTCTGTATATTTCCTGAGGGAATGTGTGAGAGAATAAACGACTGGCCCGAGTCTTTCACTTCCTAGGACAAGACAGTGGAGCGGAGACCAGGCCCCTGCCGACGCTGGTCCAACTTCTCACAGGCCTCAACCATTCTCTCTCCTAATTTTAGTTTTATTCACAAATAACCCTTGTTGTCAGGAGTTCCTTCTGAGAAGGGAGATTCCTGAGAGTTGTCAAGTGTATCCTGGACACCGGAAAAACGTTTCTTCCTCTGCAAATAAAACAACTTAAATTTCCTAGACTAAGTCACTCGGCAGAAAAGGTTCACTCTTCACCCTTCTTTAGTGAGGTGACCTAACAGCCCTAGCAAAGCCCTTGCAGCTAATATAAAGGTAAAAGACTACATTTCCCAGAAGCCTTTATACTAAGGACTGGCCAATGAAACGTGAGCAGAATAACAAAAGGAAGTCGAATTAAGCAGAGAGCATGCTGCTGTGCTGCTGGAGGCGCTGCCCCCCTTCTTTGGCCCTCTCTCTGGCCTGGGAAGGTGACTAGAAGGCAGGCAATTCCTTAGCAGTGTTGTCATTTTAGTGTGGTGATACCTGGTAACTTCAGGAAGCAGTTCAGGCCTGGGTGCTCCACCCATTCTTCAGTGGAAAAATCAATCTGTAGTTTGTTTCAACCACTCTGTATAGTGGGGATCCCGCTTCTGGCAGGACAACACAATGCCAAGCTGATACCATTTCTTCTGGCTTTTGTCAGAGTGAATGAATCAGTGGCTCAGATCAAAGCCAAGGTCCACACTTTGGCTTTCCCGTGTATTCAGGGGGACCCGTGTGTTCAGGACTGCAGGCTGAATGGGAGGCTGTGCCAGCCAGTCAGCCCAGCACTGTAGAGGGTCGAGGGTCTTGGGGCCCCTTTCGGGGCATAGTTCATGCATTAGTAATTGTCCTTGGGCTGACTGAACTTGGGGGAACCAAAACGGCCTGGGGCGACTTCCTGGGTTTAATGAGTCTGACAGGGAGTTGGGGAGGAGGTGGCCCCACAGCAATGCGCAGAGGTGGGGCACTTGATTTTCTGGGCTTTGCTGTTTTGGGTGAGAGTGTCATCCAGGAGCCTGAAGAAGGAAGCAGATGGGCTGCACACAGCAGCGAGCTCAAAACTAATTATATTCCTGCTGGTTGGGTGGTCACCCCTGTGGGGTAATCTGCAGATTACCACGGGAGGCTGCAGCTCCCTTGGGCCCTGTCCCCAGGGAAAAGGGGTGCTCTCAACTGTGGTGATTATGGAGCTACAGAGCGTCCTCACCTAGGAACAGCTTGAGTTTCTTCTCTTAATGGGTGGGCAGGTTTCTCCACTATGCACCCAATTTCCTTCAGACCCTTCCTCCTGAGGCCCAGCTGAGCTGAGTCCCTTCAGCCACATGGATGTGGTGATGGTTGGTGGAAAGGCTTGGGAGGGGTGTGGAATCCTTGTGGCTCTCCAATAGGCACCCAGAGAGCCTGCCTCTGTGGGGATGGGACCTGGTGACTGGATAGATTTCACTCCTGTGGCACCCATGGGGCAGGGGCATTTGGGAAACTGGGAAGGCAGAAGGGGAGCTGTGGTGAGGCACCGGGGAACTGGAGACATAAGGACTAGGCTGACTGCAAGGTGGGAAAGGAGAGGGGAGCCGAAGCTCAGGACCGGATGTCTCTGATGACAGGGGCAGAAGTGGGGATAATGTTGTGCCTCTCAGAGAGCCATGGCCCAGAAGCAGTGTGCTGAGATGGGGCACTAGATTTTCTGGGCTTTGCTGTTTGGGGTGACTGCTCTGAAGCTCCCTGGGTAGGTGCTGCCCACAGACAAATGACAGGAACTTGAGTTCCTAGGCCCAGAGTGACAGACCCACTGTAAATACCATAGACCTCGACAGAGCCACTGGTCCTGGTTCCACACTGTCCACATCACTCTCTAGCCCCTTTTATAATTTTTTATTAAAAGAATGAGCGCAGAATACATTCTGTCTCAGAAGACAGGTCAGGCGAGGCCCAATGTCTGATCAGCAGGTCTAGGGCACTGCCAGGACTGGGAGAAAGCTACCAGCCACTTCAATAGGCAGGCAGACTGCAGATAGCTCCACTGGGCTCCTGTGTAGGATGAGAGGGCCTCAGGTGAGGGTACGCAGGTTGGGACTTTCTGGAGGAAACTGCATGTGGAGAAGCAACAGACTATGTTCTCCACGCCCTGAGTGGATCCTACAAGGGAGAAGGGCATCCAGAACCATCTGCATGTCATGCATCTAGGAAGATGGGTATAGCCAGCCGAGATCTATCCAAACCCCAGCAACTGGCAAAAAGACTTAAGCATAGCCTTCAACATTTCATTGTGTATCAAATGACCTTGAGGTGTCATTTAAGCACATGCTGCCAGGCCATCCCAGAGCTTCTGAGTCCCTAGGTCTGAGGTGGGCATTGAGACAAGCTCTCCGATGCTGGCACTCTGTGCTTCATGTATTCTTCGAGGACCAGGGATGAGGGGATGAGCAGGGAGGAACGAGCTGAGGAAGGCCAGGCTGGATGGCCCTCGATGGCCCTTGTGAGTGTTTGGAGAAGGTGGCAGGTTGTGTAGGTGGGTGGGTGGGTGTGGTAGGTAGATCCAGAAATGGTCCATGATCCAGGCCCTGGTAGCTGTGCCCTTCCATAATCCTCTCTGCTGGAGAGTCGGTTAGATTTGCCCACTAACTTCTAGCAGCTAGAATACAGTAAAGCCCTGGAGCATCACTTTGGAGATGAGGCTTTGAAAGGCTGTGCCTCCCTCTTGCCTGTGCTCTCTGGCCCGTTCATGGCCTGGCATTTGCTCTGATGGTGCAGATGCCCCATGTAGGAGTCAGTGTGACAGGGAGCTGAGATGCTTCATCACAGCGGGCTGCTGGCTGACAGGAGAGAGCTGGAAAGTGCATCCTTCCCGGCCAGCCTCAAGGTGACTGTAGCCAGATTAGAGACCCCAACTCAGAGGCATTCAGCTGTCCAGAACCAACTAAAGCCAGATTCTTCACCCACCAAAATCCCCAGATTGTCACCCCTGCACCTTTAGCTTCTAATTCTGAGGCGCTCTGCTACACAGCGTTAGATAACTGCCTCAGCACTGGATGAATGAGGTTTTAAAACAAAAAGCAAAACTGGACAGATACACAGATGATAGATGGACAGATGGACAGACAGCCAAACAAGTAGCATTAGCACCAGGCTATCTACCTCTTCGCCTTTCACTCTCCTTCCACTCACATGCCTGTCATTTCTAGGTCTTGCACTAAGGCCAGTTCAGCTTCCCACACAGTTAATAAGCTTCTGCTTTGGGTCAGGGGTCATATCAAGTGCCATCTTTGGCTGGGTGCCTCTCATAACCTGACCCAGCCCAGTTAATGAGGGAAGAGATGTCCAGAGTGAAGAAAGAGGAACTAACTAACCACTGTCAAGATACCACCGCTGCAGAGTTGTGGAGCCTGATCCCAGAATCAGGGCTCCTGGATCCTTGTTTCTGGCTCTATTAGTCCTGACTTTGCGAGATTCAGCTAAGTGTGATGAAGTGAATGAACTGCTCTAAGCAGTGACAGCATGACTCAGGGAGGATGCCCACCCAGGGGACTGGGAATTGCAACCCTCTAGACCAGGTCTGTCTCCTAACGTCACCAACTCTACCCTACAAATGCTCACATCTTATAAAAGCCAGCTTGGTCTTCTTGCCAGGGGGCTTTTCTAGACCCTCCCCTCCTCCATTACTGCTCTTCGGCTGTATTTTTAGGTTCAAAGTCTGCATTCCTGTAGCTGTGAGTTCCGGGTTACTAATGGAACCTCACAGCCTGTTTGTTTTCTTGGGTGTAAAAATGAGACTAATATCAGCACAGAGGGTGGTGGGAGGGAGCCAAGCACAAGCTCATGAGATCTATGCCCTTCATTGTGCTTGACTTCACAAAGGATTTAGGGTGCCTTATAAAGCTACATACAGCGTAAGAAGACAGTATGATAAGTGAGAAAAGAGGAGCGCAGAAGCTAGGCAAACATGAACACAAAGCTCTGGATAACTGATAGGACCACAGTTGTTCTCGGTGATACCATAATCCATGAAGATGTGAGCAGCTGTCATCTGAATAGGACCAAGTAGCCCGGCGGGTGATGCAAGGGACCCTGTGCAATTGTCAGAGGTGCCCCTGCTCTTGCCAGTTTCCCTTGGGGTAGCTCTCAGGCTGGGGCAGGCTGCCCACTAGGCCTGGCTCCCTGCAAGCTTGTCCCAGCTGTCTGGAGCAGAACTTGCTGAATCTGGGTCAGTGGAGAATTATGCGGACCCTTGATGAAGAATGTTTTTTTTGTGTGTTCAAAAATCAAAAGACCAATACATTTCATGGCATAGGAAAATTTAAATTTTCCCGAAATTTGGATTTCAGTGCCTGGAACAATGCTACGCTCATTTTTTATGTACTGCCTATGGCTGCTGCAGCAGAGTGTGAAGCAGAGGCTGACTCAGAAAGCCTAACCCCCTAACCTGCGCTCTCTGTCCCTTTATAGCACAAGCTGGCCCACCCCTGCGTGGAGCACAGTTTCCTGCACTGGGCACCCTTTCTTTGTCTTGGCCCTTCCACCTGTCCATGCATCCTTGCTGGCTCTGAAACTCCTTGGCCCAGGGCCTAGCTCCAGGCTCCTGAAAGCTAATGTTACAAGAGGCCAGGAGCTGCCAGCTTGATGACCCAGGTGGCAGAAAGCAGAGCGCGAGTGACTGAGGGAATCTGGTCACTCCTGAGCTTCATCCTGACTGGGGGTCTCAACCCCCGATGTCAGCATTTTTTCTGCAAAAGCAACAGAGACCCTAAGCTGAGCAGGTGACATGTCTGGAGAAGTACGAAGTGGCCCCACATAAAAGGGAGCAGAGGGCAGGCAGAGCCAGTGTGTAGGTGACCACAGCCATCAGTGAGCTGTTGGGGTCCTGCAGATCATCATGATCACCAGCCTGGCCCCCACTCCTAGTGTGAGGAGCATAGGTGACAGTCTTTCTCTCCACTCACCTCGCTGCATCTTTAGTGGGCCATTTAAAGGCTGGCCTCCAGGGGTCAGCCCCATGGTGCTCTGTGTCACTGCCCCCAGCTGCTGTCTTCCCATGTCCTGCTGATGCTCCGGCTCTAGCTCCTGTCACTTCTCAGAGCCTCCATGGACCCTCACCTCCATCCAAGTCAGGCCACCACTGCGTTGTGGGGCACAAAGGATCTCAGACTTCAGGCGGCCTTCAGCCTTCCTGGGGTTCAGCCCCCTGATTTTAACAGAAGGAGGCTGAGGCACAAGTGATGCAATTTGCTTGCCCAGATCCTACATATAATTAGTGGCAAAGCCATATTGAACTGTACTATGACTTTCCACTGAAGTTCAGCCTGGAGGCCACATAAATGCCTTGGGCTTGTTTCAGGGAAATCATTCAGGTGAATATATTCAGGTTTGGTTTAGACTTCTTTTATGCTACGATTCTTGACTAATTAGCTTTAGGGTTCAGTTTCTGGCCCAGCAAATATGAGAACAATAATATTCTCTTGCCTTTCTGGGCACATGCTGGGTCCAGACAGAAGCCACCTGCCAGAGGGAGAGGAAGGACGCACACGGCCGATGCCGAGAGCGCGGGTTGCTCCATCGTCTCATTCTCCCTCCGCACACCGAGGCGGTGTGTGGCTGGAAGAGGTGTTTCCACAAGGATGTCCAGGAAGGAAGGAACACCGGGTAGAGGAGACCAGTGCTTCTGGGCCCCATGGTAGAAAGGGGTGGAAGGAGGGGGGAGTGTGACAGCAAGCAGTGGGGCGCTTGGGACTCTGGAAAGAGGCCCCTCAAGGCCAGGCCAGCTCAGGACAGAGTGTAGTGCAGTGCGGGCAGGCAGCTTTGAGCCTCACTGTGCCTGTGTATGGGGTGGACACTTCTGCTCCACCCAATGGAGGGGTCGGATTAGTTACAGATTGAGATATAATAGTTTCTCTGACCACCTAAGCTGAAAGATGCCCCAAATTTTGTAATCTTGGTATGTGGTGGTCCTGGCTTTCCCTTTCTCCCCAGTGGCTTACCTCTTGCAATCTCTCCGAGATCAGGATGAAGCCATTGTTGTCTATGACGAAGCAGTCCAGCTCCTGGGGAGAGGTCCAGAAAGGAGATTATGACTAAGTGTGCAGCAGCCATAGACCCCTGATCCTCCCACGTAATCCGTCAGTTTGTTCTTGATGGGGTGGAGGGACCCCCTTGGAGCCCAGGGCTGCAGGGAAGGCACTACAAGAGAGGGGTGCTGGTTCATGGGGAGGGGCGTGAGTGAAAAGTGCACAGCCCCCACTTCCATCTAGTTCACTTGGGGAAAACTCACACTGTCCTCACAGCTCTGTGGACACTGCCCATCCTTGGCACGGCACTGCAGGAAACAAGGGAGGGGTGAGCAGTACACAACCACGTGTGTGTGTGTGTGTGTGTGTGTGTGTACGTGTGCGCTGTAGTGTGTATGTTGCTGTGTGGGGTGTGCTGCACCTGGAGGACTGTGCTGTGTGATATGCATATGGCACTTGGCTTGGGGCTCTGCAGTGGCAGGCTGGGCTCTCCTGGGGGGCTCATGGTCCCTGCACCTTGAGGGCCTCCTGAAGCACAGCTGGGGGCCTTCCAGGGGACTTTAAGGGACTCAGATGGTCCCCATTTGTCCTCCTGTCCCTTCTTCCCCATGCTGTTTCTCCAAACATGGTGCAAACGAGGACAGGGCAGCAAATGACCCGTGAAGGGAGGAGCAGAGGTGGCAGCTTTGGTCTGGAGGAGGTAAAGGAGACATGGTAGACCCCTGGGGGATCAAGGACCAGGCCGAGAGCCTGAGGGACAGAGGAGAAAGAGCAGAGGTACTGGGCAGGGCCAGGCATGACTGTGTTCTCTGCAGAGGGCAGGGTATGAGTGGCTCTGGGGTGGCACCTACAATGCCCAAAGGAGGTGCATGTCCTGTCCTTTGCTGCTGGGCCACTGTGGGGAGACAACATGAGGTTGGGGTGAGCAGGGACCAAAACAGAGGCCTGGCCTGCATGGCCATGGCTGGGAGAGCCACGGCGGTGGGGAGGGGTGAGCTGTGAGGGGAGGGGTGAGCTGTGAGGGCATCATGGTAGCTCCTGAAGGGTGATGGCCCGGGCGGTGGGGTGGCAGGGCCCGCCTGGCACATCCTTTAGCTCTGCTCTCACCCACCTGCTGTGTTGCAGCCCAGAACTGGCGTTGGAGGAACTCCACCTTCATCTGGATGCCTACCGCTGGCCGAGGCAGGAGAAGGGTGGCAGGGCCAGATGTTGGGGGAGAGGAGACGGCGGGAGGGAACAGACAGCCGGAGAGAAAAATAGCATCAAGTTAAAGGAGGAGGCGCAGGAGCAGGAGCTGGGGAAGCGAGCTCTTGGGCAGCAGGCACAGAGGGGGCTGAGTCAGACCTGAGTACGAATCTGAGCCTTGGGGGGAGTAGGAGGCTTGGGGGAGAACAGCCGTGGGGCTGCTTGCTCTGCCTTCCCCATGAGGACAGCAGTGTCAGAAAATATGAGAGAAAGGCAGAGACAGACACAGACACAGACACAGGGCTCTAGGTCCTGAGCACGGCCAGGCCAGGGCCATCCCTGGCTCTCTGGAGCTCAAGGTGTCTGCACAGGGAGTCCATCCTGTCCCTCTCCCAAAGTGGAGAAACACAGGCCACTGAGTCTCAGCCAGCTGGACAAAGTCCCATGGCCAACGTGTGGGACTGAGGCTGGCCACTGTGAGTTGGGTGACCCAAAGGGCTTCTTGGGTCTTCGTCTTGGTGTGAACCCTCTTCTGCACCCATCTTGCTTTGTGCCAGCCTCACATTGGAGGAGAGCTCCCTCCCTGCTGACAGTCATGAGCAGACTCGCCCAGCTTTGCAGGAAGATGCTGGCAGCCTGGATGCCTCCAGCACCCAGATGCTCCGCCTTTGATGTCTGTGCTCACCTGGGCCACCCCACCTCTTTGATTCCCAAATAGGCTTGGAGAATCCAAGCGGGTGCTTATAAGCGAACAGAAATCTGGGACAAAGAGCTCCAGGAAAACTTGGGGCCAAAGAATAGAGAGAAAAGGCAGGTTATATTGAACAGAAAAAGAATTTTAAAAGTAGGCCAACGTCTTAGTGTCTGGTATAATAATATGGAGAATGTGTTGGGTAATGCGTCAGACACTTTACTATTATTATTCTGATTTTACAGGCTGAGGACGGGGGTTGTGTAGAGCTTACATGGCATACCCAAGTTGCCCAGCTAGTAAGCAGCAGAACCAGGGCTCTAACTTCGATCTGTCTGTCTCTAAAGCATAAGTGCTTGAGTTTACCACTGGGCACCTGGATTAGAGTCCTGGCAGTTGGAAAGGGGCTGCAGGTCATGGGGAGGCCTCTCTTCTACTCTGGGCTTTGGTTTTCTCATCTATGAAATGCATACAGGTCTGGTTTGTCAACCGTTATGCCATATGCAGGAGCAATTCCGAAGTCACCTCAGTGGTCACTGGGAAGATTTCCTCCTGCCTGGGACACTGCAACAATGCACTGGAGTCCTAGGATGACCCAGAGATTGAGAATCACATCATTTCCC
>NDGN011273674.1:0-12864 GCA_002564285.1 Tympanoctomys barrerae | reverse complement strand
AAAAAAAAAAAAAAAAAGGGACACCAATGTTTGTTTCCTCTATACTGTTTGCTGAAATGTTACTACTTCATGATAGTTAGAAGACTTGAAATCAATCAACTTTCAGATGAAAATTTCCTCAAGTTGAAGTGAGCCATGGTGATACAAGCCTGTAATCCCAGCTACTTGGAAGGCTGAAGCAGGAGGATTCCAAGTTCAAGTACAGCCTGAGCAACTTAAGTGTGACTCTGACTCAAAATAAAAATTTAAAAAGGATAAGGATATAAGTCAGTGCTTTCCTGAGGTCAGTATCTGGTACTACAAAAAGTCTTTTAAAAATTACCTCAAGTTGGAAATAGGATAATCACCTAATTCAAAGAAAAGCTGTAATAATTGATATTTACTCAAGTTAAAATAAAAATATAAAACCAGATTATAACTGTAACCTTGTTCTGAGCTATAGTGAGCTAGTGACCATTAAAAAGAAACACAGTTGATTCTAACAATGGTGTTAAAGTATTTTTTCACAAATCAAGTGCATTCTTTTGACTAGTTTTGTGCCCTCATTTACATTAGCATCCTAATGAAGTCACAACTTCTCATGCGCCACACTGTCTCTTTCTTCTACATGCAATATCAAAGCTCTGAATCTAATCTTGTGAGAGGAGAAAGCAGGAGCACTGTCGGTCACGTGCTCCACATGTGAGGGCTCTGAGGACCTGTAGATTCTGGCTCACATCTGCAGCACACAGTCAGTGTGGTCCAAAAATTGCTGCTGCCTGAGCAGATTTCTCTGACTTGCCCTGAAAAACCACTGGAGGTATTCATTTAAGTGCAGCTCTCCTCACTGCCATCCCACAAAGGGAAACCTGGGAAATGACCACGTAGAAATGAGAGCCAGAAGTGTTCAATCCCATCACCAAAACACAATCTCACCACCAACGTGCACAGATCTTGGACAAATTCTGCATCACCAGAATCTAAATTGGTGTGGAAATCTGAGCTGCCTGTGGGACCTCTGTAACACAGACAAGCCAATTCTGTGGTAAGTGGTACTTTTTTTAAAATATTATAATATTTTTAAAAAATGTATTTAGTACAGGGTCTCATTACACAGATCGGACTCATACTGATCCTGTTTTTAGCCTCCCAAGCACTGGGATTACAGGCATACACGCGCCACCACACCCAGTCTCAATTGCCATCACAGCACACCCTAGGAGTTGGGGCCAGCACAGCACACTGGGGATTGAAACCCGGCCGCTGTGCTCTGCCTTAACAGGCGCTTTAGTTCGCTGAGCTATCTGGTTAGCCACTGGTAAGTGGTACTTCTATGAGTTTTACAGATGAGTGTGCCATCTCCTCAGATTAAAAACACTGTCCTATGGATGGATAAATATAGAAGAAAAAAACACAACTATGGTAAGTAATGGTACCTAGAAAAATAAGCGTTAGTGCCCCTTTTAGTTGAGGTTGATTTTTTTACTTTTGGTGCCAAGGACCAAACCCAGGGCTTCCAGGTTGCTGGCAAGTGTTCTACTGCTGAGCTAAATCCCAGCCCCCTATCCCCTTTCTTATCACTCACAGCTGATTCCCCTATTACCAGAGAGATATCTGAACATTTTCTATAAAGATTTTATCAAAAGGCATAATCATAAAATTGAAAAAGGAATTTAGGCACCAGACACTTTTTTTTTTTTTTCTTTTTAAGAGAGGGCCCTGCTACATAGTTCAGGCCAAACTTGAGCTCACTTTGTAGACCAGGCTGGTCTCAAACTCACAACGAACCTCCTGCCTCAGCCTCCTGACTGGTGAGATTGCAGACCAGCTAGAATTACAGACCACCATGCTCAAAGGCCAACATTCTTATTAAACTAATTTAGTGAAGTGAGATGTAAAGACAATGGCCCCGGCACTGCAGACCTGCAATATCACTTCTAGAGCATCTCTTGGAAAAATAAGGTATGTTTAGACTTCTACTGTGATTTAACCAAGAGAGTTAAACGCTCAATGAAATATTCATACAATAAACATAAAGAATGTCCTTATTTAGCAGAAAAATCAATGAATCCCAAATAGGGAGCACATATCAAAGAACCAAGTAAGAGCAGTTATTTTTGTAAAAATAGATACAAATCTATAAAATTATACTATCATACATATATGCCTAGTGCTTTGTGGGGGTGACTCAGGAAACAATCTGCTTAAGCATATGTATATGAATGGTATCTAATCATACTTTGTTAAAATCCCCAAAAGGTCCTAGGATTTGTAAAACAGTTTTTGCTAACGACCCTCTACAGTTCAAGTCACTCCTAGTACCAATGAGAGCCTTCTACAGAAACTGTTGTGGAGACCTACAGGGACATCGGTGCTACACAGCAACCAAGACCCATCAGGACACCTGGATCACAGAGTAGAAGGCTCTCTGTGGACAAAGAATGGGCACAGCAAGAACTTACAGAAGTTAAGCAGAAATGTTTAGACTCCCTCATGCTCAAATGCATATAGCTAGAATTTGACTCCTCTGCTCCAAAGCAGGGGTTGAGCAACAGATACCTTAAGAAATCATTCAGAAAATACAGGACATTTAGTAGGCAATTAACATCAAAGAACAATTTCTTTAAATCAGGCATTGAAGTATGTAATAACTGATTTCCTTCTCCACCTCTGTCATTCCTCTTTTCAAATGGAAGCTCACCTCGCCCTCTTGAAGAACTTCGACCTCTAGGAGCCCCCACCACTGTTCCTCCTCCTCCTCGTCCTGTCAATCGCAGGACAGCCGCACTATTTACAGACATGGAAAAGTTTCTCTGCCAAAAAATAAAAAAAGAAAAAGAAAGAAAACAAAAAAATGGATAAAACAGATAAAACTGCACGTTACTTCTCCCCACCTCCCACTGAAACTATAAAATGGCATCTAATCACTACCCTACTGGTAATGGGAAACTGTAACTACATGGCACAGGGAGCTAATCTTAACCTGGCTTTACCTGACAATTTCAAATTAACATTTCAGATCAACAAAACCGACAACCAGTACATTACACAATGTTAGGTCCCTGGGAGATATTATACAAACAAACTAAATGCTGTATGTATATGCACAGAAGCAGATAGGATAAAGAGGTAATAGAGCAACTTTTATAAGGACAAAAATGAAAAGTAATCATAATGTCTGTTCTAAGAGTAATACAATAAAAGTTTGACTAATTTTCTTCAACAATGTGAATTACTATCTCCATGGACTATCTGGCATGATGACAGAAATCAGGGGTGAAAGAGGAAAGGGCAAAAGAAAGTCTACGTAAGATCAACCACTTGAACAATACATCAATGAGAAAGGATTTTTTTTTTTAAAAAAATCCCAAACATTCAGTCACTAACCTACACTTGGCAAAATGAAATAGTATTGGATGCGCATCCACACATGAATAAGAGAGGCCAGGATTTAAAAACATTTCTAATGACTCTCCTAGACAAATGGAATAAAATGAGCTCAGGAAAAGGTAAAGCAAGAATTATAAGTCATGAAAATTATCAATAAAAAAATGAAAATCCTGGGCACTGGAAGGAGAATTTTGCAAGAGGGCTTTAAGTTAACAAAACATTGGCATGCCATGCCAGCCCCACCCCTGGAGCTCACTGAGATGCAGAATGAGACTGGGTGAGGTGGTGCACACCTGTAATCCCAGTGCTTGGGAGGCTGAAAACAGGAGAATCACTATGAGTGGGATCTATGTAGTGAGACCCTGTAAACCCTGTATCAAATACATTAAAAAAAAAACAAGAAACAAAAAACAAAACTAACAGAACCTTACTTGAATCCTACTACTTTTAGAACCTAACAGGCGAGCACTCAAACATGTACAAGTGTGGTATAATGAGGAAAATAAGCCTTGGGCTCAGCTGCAGCCAAGGGTCCTTCCATCCGAGGACAAAGAAATGAGTTGGAGTAAGAATCCTTTAATTCAACTGTTTCAGTCTTAAGTGGTTTCCGCTGATTTTCTGCTTTGATTACAAATCAAGTAAATTATGTATACATACCTGCCTCTTTTGAAGAACATATAATTGATTTAAAACTTCTATGTTCACAGATTTTTGAAACATAAGCATTTTCATTGTTTATAATTCAGTTTGTTCAAGTAAATTTTAGAAATCAATGTAAATACAATTATTTTGAGCTCTACATAGTTACATCACCAAGTAACTTCAAAACTAAAATCTTATATGTAACTGATAACTGAAAATTATAAAAAGCACTAAGTTTGAAAAAAACTATTACACACTATATTTTAATAAAACTTAATAAAGAAAAAACTGGTTGCAGTATACACATTCACTTACCTTTGGCAGAGAATAGGACAATACTCAATAATAACCCTTGGCAATTCTATAATTAATCCTATGAAATCCCTAAGTCTAGATAAATATATAGTGCAATACTAGAAAAAAAAAACCAGAAGCCAGAGCTTCATATGCTAGGAGCTCATACAGTTCAACACCTAGCTACAAAATTATTACATGTAAAACTCAAAATACATCCCTAGGTGTAGAGAAATTCACTCATACACACACACACACACACACACACACACACACACACACTTTTTTTGAGAGACGAGGTCCAATATGTAATTCAGGCTGGCCTCAAACTCACTCTGTAACATAGGCTGATCTCAAACTCATGGCAATACTCCTGCCTCACTGTCCTAAGTGCTGGGATTACAGGTAGGCTCCACTATACCCAGCCCAAATTTACATATATTCACACACTATCACATATTATTGCTTCAAGTGCTAACTGGTACAATCTCTTTAGAAGGCAATTTCACTAAGTATATTTAATATTAATGTCCTGTGATACAAAATTTTCATCTCTTACACATGAATAAATCAGACTTAACTAGAAAGACCTTTAATTGCAGCACTGTTTATAAAAATATTAAGTTACAAGTTCAAGGCCAGCCTTAACTACATAGTGAAACTCCTGCAACAAAATACAAAACAAAAGCAAACAAAAAATTAACCAGGTAATCCTGTCTTGGCTTTACAAATAGCTGGTTTTTAAAAAAAATGTGAATAGTGTATAAATCACTGGACTTCATTTTTTTTTGCCATCTAGCTTATAAAGCTGTTGCTTTTGAGGACACAGCCTACAAAAGCAAAATTAAAGGAGAAAAAATGTACAGTGAAAAAAAAAGGGACTAATTGAAAAATCAGCTGGGATAGTGGGCTGGCCTGATAGCTCAGTGGACAAAAGCACCAGTTTAGGCAGAGCGCAGCAGCTTGGGTTCAATCCCTGACAGGCTGTGCCAGCCCCGCCTCCAGGGTATGCTAAATGGAGGTTGAGACAGGGCGGGAGACTGGGCATGGTGGCACACACTTGTAATCTCAGCACTTGGGAAGCTGAAAACAGGATCACTATGAGTCGGATCTACATAGTGAGACCCTGTAGACCCTGTACTAAATAAAAAAAAATAAAAATAAAAAAGAAACTTCCTTAGTTGAATCACATGAAATCCTTAATATTCAACCACTTCTAAGCCACAAACACTGTAATTTCTTATGGTCAACCTAGACAGGAATTCAGAACATGGCTGTAACTAGGAATATAAAGAGGTCAGATGGCCTTAGATGGCACACTGGCTCCCTAACTCAATTTCTGTATACTTCACTTTCCTTATCTATATAATGTAGATAGGGGTAATAGTTTCATGAATGTTAAGAGTTGTTGCAAGCATTCATATTAAGTGTCAAGTTCTTAAAATAGTGTCTGACACACAAAAAACTAAGAACAGATGGATGGACAGACAGCTAAGTATTTGCTATTAATCCCTGGTACATACTTAAGAGAAAACAGTAAAAGAATGGAACTCCCAGGACAGAATGGTATCATTTCTGGCTAGAAAGTAGTTAAAAGAATACACAGTGCCAGCCAAATAGCTCAGCGGATGAAACTGCCTGCAAGCAGGCGCAGGGGCCAGGGGTTCAATGACCAGCTGGGCCTGCCATGCTGGCCAAGCCCCCGGGGGGCATGCTGAGAGGCAGCTGAGACTGGGCGTGGTAGCACACGCCTATAATCCTAGCTCTTGGGAGGCTGTCAACAGGCGGATCACTGAATCCCATCTAGTAGTGAAACCCTGATCACCCTGTAGACCCTTCCCTAAAATAAAAACAAAAACAAAAACAAATACAGTGAAAGATGGCCTAAACACCCCTGAAGGGAACACAAGAAAACATAAACAGTGGTTACTCCTAAGGAAGAATAACAAGCAGCCAAGTTTAGGTGAGTCAAAGATTTGCTTTCATTATGTGTTTTTTTTATGTGTACTTACACATATATTTTAAAATGCATAAATGAAATAATGTTTTGCAATGTAAAATAAATGTAGAATCTCACAGCAACTACTTACAATTATAGGGCAAATAAATAGAGAAATGAAGGCTGAGAATGTAACTCAGTGGCACAGCACTGGTCTAGCATGCATGGGGCCCTTCAACGGACATGAATATTCAAGAAGAGTGTCAAATCAAAAGAACCAGAAGATTTCTGAAAAATAATCTTATCCTACAAAAACATATATAGATAGATACAGCACAAGGGGGGGGGGAGCTTCATAAAGATACAATATCTATGTCTGATAACAAAAGAATTTAAGACGCACAGCAAAAGAAGCTGCTTTGTAAGTGTTTATGCCTTCCATGGGTACTGGAAGAAATAGTACACAGAACTCAATTCTAAAAAGATCTACATAATCTCTGAAGAAATAACTCCACTATCCCAAGCACACAAATATCAAATTTAGTGACTCTTCAGCCAGCTAAAGCACCGTCTTATTCCACCATGTTTCAAAGGATCAAAGTCTAGCAAGAAGTATCACAAAATTCTACATGATGCCACTTAATCCTTTTATGACTAGTGTTCCATTACTGGAACACCCATAACATAGAACATGATAAATTTTTTTCTGTTTTTTATTTTTTAAAGAATACAAAATAGTGTAAAAAAAAAGCATTATAAATGATATAAAATTTCATTAAACAAAGTAATAGGAATTCATCAATAGTTGCTACAATGCATAATATTAACTTAAAATCAGTTGTTTAGGTTACCAGATACAAACCTGCAAAATTGGTTTTAAAAAAGTTATAGGAAATTAAAAAGGAAAAAAAAAAAGAAAAAGAAAATAAATTTTAAGCATTAACTGCTCCTTTCAAAAGATCACCAGAGGGGCAAGGGAGATAGCTCAGTAGAATAAGTGCTTACCTGGCAAAGTGCAAGGGCCCAAGCTCAATCCCCAGTTCCCCCCGCCCCCCCCTCAAAAAAATCAGCAGTATAACTATCCAAACCACCCTGCCTATATACATCCTTTTCTTTCTTTTTTTTTTTTTTGGTCCTTTTCCTCATCCCACTCTTTTCTTCCCAAGAACAAATTCTCTTTCACTGTATCTATTGTACCTTTCAGGCTCCATTTACTCTTAGATTCTCACACTAGTGAGACAATGTTTACACATGCAGGTCTGATTTATGTCTGTAGTTGCATCCACTTATCACAGAAATCTTGGATTTATCTTTTTTGTAACTGAGTAATACTCCACCGTGTAAAAATAGCACATCTTTTACCCATTCCTTGGTTAATGGGTACACATAATAACACTGCGCTACGATGATTTCAGTTCTTCTGGAAAAAGACCTAGAAGGAGTAGCTGGCTTGAACAGGACCTCTAATCCTAGCTTTCTGAGGAATCTCCATACTGATTTCCATAATGGTTGTACCAATCTGCACTCCCACCAGCAGTGGAGAATTCCTTTCTCCCCACAGCTTCTCCAGCATTTGTCATTAGTTGAATTTTTTTTATCTTTTTTTTTTTTTAAATATAGTTACTACAGGGTCTACAGGTCTCACTACACAGATCGGACTTGTAGTGATCCTCCTGTTTTCAGCCTCCCAAATGCTGTGATTACAGGCACATGCCACCACACCCAGTCTCAATAATCATTTCAGCAGCCCCTGGGGGTGGGGCGGGGGCAGGGGCGGGACTGGTACAGCACAACTGGGGATCGAACCCCAGTCCCTGATTAGTTGAATTCTTGATGACAGCCATTCTTTCTGACCTAAGATGATTTCTCAGGTTGTTTTAATGTGCATCTCTTGAATGACCAATGATGTTGAACATTTTTTCATATACTTATTTGCCCTTTGCATTTTTTCATTCATTAAGTGACTTCCAGGAATGACTGGAAAGAAATGAAATTATCGTTATTTGCAGATAACATAATATTGTGCAAGAAGACCCTAAAAGCTTCACTGAGAGACTTGTAGATTTAATAACCAAATTCAGTAGTATAGCTAGATTCAAAGGCAATACTCAAAATTGTATTTTTTCATTCATTCATTCATCCATCTCAGATGCTCATTTTTGGATTTGGTCTTTGAATTTTATAGACCTGATTTTTTAAAAAATTCTTTATATGTTCTAGATAGGAGTCCCTTGTCTGAGGGACAGTCAACCATAATTTTTTCCCAATTCATGGGCTTTCTTTTTACTCTGTTGGTGATCTCTTTTGATGCAGAAACTTTCCAAAAAGATGAGAATCTTCTGTTGAATCTTCGAAGTATTTCTCTATAGTTTGATTTTTGCTCATAAACTCTATAATTACCCACGCCTTTAAGGTTTCTACCTACTTTTCCCTCCAGAAGATTTAGTGTTCCAGTTTTAATACTTAAATCTCTGATCCATTTTCACTGTAGTTTTGTGCATGGTGATAGGCATGGGTCTATTTACAGACTTTGACATGTGGAAAGCCAGTTTTTCTAGCACCATTTATTAAAGAGGCTATCTTTTTTTCTTCCAGTGAACATGTCTGGCCCCTTTGTCAAAGATAAGGTGGCTGAGTGTAGTTATAGTTGTGTCTTCTAATCTGTTACACTGACATCTTCTAATCTGTTACAGTGACCCTCAAATAGGTTTTTTTTCCCCCAGTACCATGCTGATTTTATCACAGTAGCTTTGTAGTATAACTTCAAGTCAAAAATTGTGATGCCTCCTGCCTTTCCTTTGTTGCCCAGGATTGCTTCTGGGTCTCTTGGGTTCCAGATTAATTTTAGGAATGATTTTCTAGATCTGTGAGGTACAGTAATGGTATTTTAATGGTATGCAATCAGGATTGCATTGAGTCTATAGAATAATTTTGGGAGTATGGCCATTTTCACAATGTTGGTTCTTCTTATCCAAGAACAAGAAATATTTTTTCATTTTCTGAAATCTTCTTTGATCTTTTTTCAGAGTACTATAATTTTCACTGTATAAATCTTTTACTTCATTTGTGAGATTGATTCCTATTTCATTTTTGGGTTATTGTGAAAGGCATGGTTTCCGTAATTTCTCTCTGAGCGTGTTCATTGTGTACAAAAATGCTAATGACTTTGAGTGTTGCCTTTGTATTCAGCTACACTATTGAATTTGGATATTAAATCTATAAGTCTCTTACTGGAGTTTTTGGGGTCTTCTATGTATAGTACTGTTATCTGCAAATAATAATTTTATTTCTTCCTTTCCAATCATTATTCCTTTCACTTTTTTCTCATCTAATTGCTCTAATGAGTCCAGAACTATACTGAACTGGAGTGATGACAGTGGGCATCCTTGTCTTGTTCCTAATTTTAAAGTGAAGGGTTTCAATTTTGGTCCATTTAGTATGACGCTGGCTGTTGGTTTATCATAGATGGCTTTTATCAGATTGAGGTAAAAACTATCTATTCCAATTTTCTGTAGGATTTTTATCATGCAGTGTTGGACTTTATCAAAAGCTTTTTCTGGGGCTGGTGAGATATCTCAGGGTCTAAGTACCTACCTGGCAAGCACAAGGAACCAGATTCGATCCCCACTACCACATGCCATGCTGACCCCAGAACCCCAAGTGCACTGTGCCAGCCACTAAAACCAGATGTGGTGGCACATACCTGTAATTCCAGTGCTGGGGAGGCTGAGACAAGATGATCACTATGAGTCTGAGCTGCATAGCAAGACCCTGTACCAAATACATAAATAAAAGACTTAAAAACGAAATTTTTTTTGTATCTGTTTAGATGATCATGTGATTTTTATCTTAGGCTCTATTGATGGATTTGATATACTGAACCATCACTGCATTCCTCAGATAAATCCTACTTGGGTTGTAATGTATAATCTTGATGATTTGCTGCACTGTTTACTAGTATTTCATTGAGGATTTTTGCATCTATGTTCATTAGGGAGATCACAGTTCTCCTTTTTGGGTGGGTTCTTCTCTGGCTTGGTTATCAGAGTAATATTTGCCTCCAGGAATGAGTTTGGGAGAAGTGCTTCCCTTTCAATTTCATTGAAGTGTCTAGGAGATGACATTAAATCTCTAAATTTCTTATAGAATTCAGCTGTGAATCCATCAGGACCTGCGCTTTTCTTTGTCCATGGGCTTTTTATGACATTTTCAGTTGACTGATATTGGGTTATTCGTTACTTTTATATCATCTTGATTCAGCTTTGGTAGTTTGTATGGCTCTAGAAATCTGTCCATTTCTTCTGTGTTTTCCATCCTGTCAGAGTAAACATTTTAAAAATAGGTATGAATGATCTTCTGAATTGCTATAGGGTGTGTAGTGATTGCATCATTTTTCTTACTGGACAAATTTGAATTTTTTCTTTCCTTTTCTTGGTAAGGTTGGCTGTGGATTTATCAATTTCATTTATTCTTTCAAAGAACCAACTCTTTGACTTATTCTTTGTATTGTTTTCTTCATCTCCATTGCATTTATTTCTGGTCTGATACTTATAATTTCCTGCCTTGTTTGGGCTCTGGGCTTGACTTACTCTTCTTTTTCTAGGAGCTTTTTGATTCATTCTTTGTATTGTTTTCTTCATCTCCATTGCATTTATTTCTGGTCTGATATTTATAATTTCCTGCCTTGTATGGGCTTTGGGCTTGACTTATTCTTTTTCTAGGAGCTTGAGGTGGAGCTAAGATTGTTAATCTGGGGGCTGTGGTTCTTGCCTAGCAAGCCAAAGACCCGGGTTCTATCCCCAGTACAGCATGCCATGCCAGTATCATATGCCATGCTGGCCTTGTAACCTGGGGAGCACTACACCAGCCATGAAAACCTGGCATGGTGGTGTAGGCATATAATGCCAGCACTGGGGAAGCTGAGACAAGAGAATCACTACAAGTCTGAGCTGTGTAGGGAGACCCTGTACCAAATAAATAAATGTGGGTTTTTTTGTTGTTGTTTTTTGGCAGAACCGGGGATTGAACTCAGGCCCTGGTGCTTGCCTGGGAAGCACTTATTCCACTGAGCCATCTCCCCGGCTCCTAAATGTTTTTTTTTAAAAAGTTTATTTGGACTTGTTGTTTTCCTGATGTGAGAATTTACTGCTATAAATTTCCCAATTAAGACAGCTTTTAGGCACTCAGCTGTGCTTGGAGGGCACAGAACCTCAGGGAGGCCTAAGCTGTGAGACTCGGGACCATGTTACCCTGTGTGGCATGCAACACTAGTCAGAGGTGAGGCCCAGCTTTGGGGATTCTGGGGGCCCAGCAGAAGCACAGCCTCCGGGACATGAGCCTCACATTAACACTCCAAACATGCAGGTGCAGCACAACAAGCACTATACAGCCTATGTGAACAACTTGAATGCCACCTAGAAGTACCAGGAGGCATGGGCTGAGAGAGATGTTACAACTCAGAGAGCAGTTCAGCCTGCACTGAGGTTCAATGGTGGACATCACATTAATCACGGCATTTTCTGGATGAACCTGAGCCCTAATTGTGGTAAAGAACTCAAAGAGGAATTGCTAGAAGTCATCAAGCGTGACAAGTTTAAGGAGAAGATGACAGCCTTCCATTGGTGTCCAATACTCTGGATGGGGCCAGCTTACTTGTAATTTTTTTCTGCAGAACCAGGGATTGAATTCAGACCCCTGTGCTTATTCTATGGGCTGGCTTACTTTTAAAAAGGAGCAGGGACACTTACAGATTGCTGTCTGTTCTAACCAGGATACACTTCAAGAAACAACATCTTACCCCACTGTTAGAGACTGACATATGGGAACATGCTTATTATCTTCAGTATAAAAATGCTCGACTTGATTATCTAAAAGCTGTGTGGAATGTAATCAACTGGGAGAATGTAACTGAAAGATACATGGCTTATAAAAAGTAAATAATTGCCATTATTAGCATACTGAATGTTAAACTCTTTATGACTATTATGACTTGTTATAATAGCCTAGAGTGCTGCAATGTATTAATAAGCTGCTATACTATAGCATTTGTTGATGTAGCTTACTCACTTGTTTGATAATTTAATGTTATAAACTTTTTTTAAATGTAGTTAGTATATGGTCTACAGAATCTCACTAAACAGATTTGACTCACAGTGATCTTTCTGTTTTCAGCCTCCCAAGCACTGGGATTGCAAACGTGCATCACCATGCCCCATCTCACTTGCCATCTCAGCACGCCATGGGGGCAGGACTGGCATGGCACACTGGGGATGGAACTTCGGCCCATGCACCTGCCTAAGCAGGTGCCTTAAGTCCACTGAGCTATCTGGCCAACCGTGTTATAAATAATTTCTTACTCTCAAGTTTTGTTATTAGGCAACTTTGAAAACAGTAAGTACTTCATGTGATTTAGTCTTGATTAAACTTTTTTAAAGAGAGCTATAGTTGCTAGGTTATTATGTCATTATAAAATCTTTAAAACTATTTCAGAGTTTTGGCATCTGCAGGGAAGCCTTTGTAATCCTGTTGTTACAGTCACAGAAAATCTAATCTTGGGTGCTGGGGAGATGGCTCAGTAGAATAAGTGCTTGCCTGGCAAGTGCAAGGGCCTGAGTTTAATC
>NDGN011273630.1:0-17602 GCA_002564285.1 Tympanoctomys barrerae | reverse complement strand
TGTGTGTGTGTAACTAGGGATTGAACTCAGGCCCTTGCGCTTGCCAGGGAAGCACTTATTCCATCTCTACTTTAGCAATAGGGGAACCGAGGCTGAGCAAGGTCCGTAGCCTCACAAACCCCTGCGGCTGGTGAGCGGAGCAGCGCAGAAGGTAGACACGTCTGTGTTTAGGCCATGGTGACGCTCCCAGGTCTCCCCCAACCACCACAGCCAGTCGTGATCACAACAGCCTGTGGGGGGAGGGACAGAGGGAACGTTTCCACTTTCTGAAAGACTAACCAGGGTAGGCAAAGGCCAAGCGCCTTGGGGAAGAGGGGAGGCAGAAACACTGAGAGGCCAAGTGCCTGGCATGTGCCTCAACAAAGAAGAGGTCTACACAGTAGTGGAGACCGAAACGGATGTCCTCAAACATGTTTCAAGCGGTCCTGGGAACAGCATTTCCTACCATTTATGTGGCATTATGAGGTATAGTTTCGAAGGTCCACCACAGAGTGGGTGCAGTCAGTTGCTCTTGTGTAACGGCCCTGCTGTCAAGATGTTGGCAGGATTGATTTCCCTTGCATTTGTCAGATCCAAGTGGAATCTAATTGTAGTAATAACTTACGTGGTGATTTTCAAACTGAAAGCACCAGGTAAAATACATTCTAAAATACATTAGAATGCAGCATTTTGAAAAACTTTTATGTATTTGATGCATAATGATCCTCACTACACAGATTGGATGCGTGGTGATCCTCCTGTTTTCAGCCTTCATAGTGCTGGGATAACAGGTGTGCACAGTAGGCCTGGACTTGGTCACCACCAGCTTAGTGTGCCCAAGGGTGGGGCTGGCACAGCATGGGGTACTGGGGATTGAACCCCGGTCCTTGACACTTGCCTAAGCAGGCTCTTAGTCTGCTGAGCTATCTTGCCCGCCCTAGTACATGGCATATTATTAGCTACTGAGGTTCAGTGTTTGCTACCAAAGAGGAAGACGCATCAAATGAGACCCGAGAAGAGGCGCATCTTCAGTTCTGCCCTGTGCAGGAGAGGCGCGGTCCTCCCGGCCTGGGAGGCTGCCTGCACAGCAGCCTCAAAGAGAGTGAGGGAGGAGTCTACGTCCAGTGACTTATGCACGCTGTCCAAAAGGGCAACAGCTGCTTTTAAATCCATTTCCTTCCTAAAGGAAAGAAAGTAGCTTATGTTTCTTAGAGGTATTTTGAACAATAAATTTAAGTCAGAAAATGAGCCTGCTGTTAGAAAATATATATTTATTATACAATATATACAGTCTCAACAGAGTTTCCCTAAGGCCTAATGCCTGGGTAAAAGGGTGCGTAAAGCTGGCATCTTTAAGTCATTCTTCTCCTCTAACTCCAGCCCATGCCACATCGAGCAGCGTCTCTGCATGCAGAAGCCTGGTGCAGGAAGCGCAGGGCTTTGCAGCGCCAGCTTGGAGCTCGGGTTCATCTCTCTGACTCCTCACTTCTCCTGCGGAAATGGCAAAGCTGTATCCACTTCACCGGCTTGCAGGAGCAGCGGAAGGGCCAAAGCACACTGAGTTCCTGGCCCCCTGTCTGGCTACACAGCAAATGCTCACAAATGGTAATTAGTTAGAAGTATATAGGTTTCTTTTCCCTGTATTTTTTTCTAAAAAATAAATTCCTTGTACTTCCAGAAATAGGTCTTTGTTTTAACATTATGGGAACTGATGACAAATTTGTACTTACAGATTCATACTTTCATAACCCTTAAACAGATTCCTTTAACAGGTCACATATTTAAGCCAGGTGAAATCAACTTATCTGTTCTTAAACTTTAGAAGCTAAAAATCCTATCCATTTATTCATCTGGATTATTGACTACAAAAATTTGCCCCTATTGTATTAAAACCATTGCTTTTAAGTGTAATGAATATTAATCTTGTGTCCTTGGTGAAATGGCCAGTGATTATAATGAGTGAAATGGTCTCTAGAAAGTGAGAGTGAGAGAAAAAATACAGTGGCATCTTTAAAACTGAAGTACAGCCCAGTGCATGTGACCAACTGCCAATGCTGAACGGTGCATTGGTATGACAGCTGGGTCCTCATGTCTCTCGATATTCTCTCATCATACATTGGCAGCCTCAAGATATGATTATTATTCTTAACCATGAACCCAAATTGTGTAATTATAAAATGTTAAGGCTTGACAGGCGATCCTAAGAAGCTAGTATTCATGTCTCATGTAGTGCAGAATTCTCTGACACTCCACCCAGGGCCCACATTCATTCCTTCATGCATTTATTATTTTTTTAATGTTATGTATTTGGTACAGGATCTCACTACACAGCTCAGACTCGTAGTGATCTTCCTGTTTTCAGCCTCCCCGGCCCTGGGATTACAGGAGTGCACCACCATGCCAGGTCTCACTGGCTGTCTGGGTGGGCCTGGGGCGGGGCCACCGTGACATGTGGTACCAGGGATCAAACCCAGGTCTTGCACTTGCGAAGTAGGTGTATAGACCGCTGAGCTATCTCTCTGGCCCATTCATACATTCATTAATTCATGCCTTAAAGGAAAGTTGGCTGGGTGTCTCTGATTTTCCAACACGTTTACTTGTCTTTGATGGTTTTCCAACAAGGGAAACACACTTTTATGGCCAGAGAGCTTATACCCAGCGTGGCAAAGATGAGCAAAGCGTGTACCAGTATAGATAAATCCAGGAGGTGATGAAATGGTGTAAGAAAAGGCAGAAGAGTTTTTGAAAAATCATTTGGTAGAGGTAGATTTAGAGGAAAAAAATTAGTTAAATAGCAGAAATGAATGAGTTCTACTTTTTGTTATCATCTCAGTGCTTCAAAAAATGTTAGCTCAGAAGCGCATGACCAGAATTTAGGGCTCTCTCACTGACACAGGAGAGAAGATGCTCTGTTGAAAGCAAACACATGCTCAACTAATTCTTTTAAGTTTCTAGTTACTAAAAAGGGTAAAAATCGCTATGTAGGCAGGCTAATGTCCGACTCTTTCAATTTCCTGGGCCTGAATCGGCACCCGGTGTGCGGCGCTGTCGATAGACACCTGCTGACTGACTGACTGGCTGGCTTCCGAGGGAAAGGCGAACCGATGCGTGGACCAGAGACGGCTGATGGGGAGTAGCCAGAAAGAGTTGTTCTATCGGATGCCGGAGTCTCAGCCATTTGTCACCGTGACTAAATTATGCAGCCCTGATACTTGACTGGAATTAGGATTTCTTTCTCCACTTTTTCACTATTATTCGCTCTAAATTTCAAATATCCATTACAAAGTATATATAATGTAAATTATATATATATATGCATGTAAAGTTTGCTATATCTATATCTGTATCTATATATCACATATATGTAAGTGGGTGACATGCAGATGGGTTGTTGGGGTACTTGGCTCCTATTATGGTGAAGGTCTGAGTTATGCCTCTCTAAAACGGCAATGCATCAGTGAGGCAGTCGTCGTCACTATAAATTAAGAGGACAATGTACGTCACCACAAAGCATGAGAGGCCCCAGGTACAATGAGGGAGTCCTGAGGATTCCAACTCATAAAGGCCCCAAATCATTAATCCCCCTTGCTTTCCGCTGACTGGCATGCAGCCTCCTGCCCTAAATAAATCCTTGATTTGCGGCTTAGAGCCAGCTTGTGAGTTGTCAGAAGATGAAAACCAACAGCTCGGTTCCTCACCATTCAGAAGGGAGAGAGAAGCTACCCAACTCGCAGATTCCTGTGGAGATACTGAAATGGTTAGTGCGCTCCCCGGCACATGTTCAAGACAGCTAGTACTGCTGCGTGCTTATTTCTTACCAAGATGAAGCCGTGGGGCTCTTCCTGAGAAGAGCCTGGCAGCCTGGCTGGTGAGCAAGGTGCATGCGCACATGGTGGGCGAGGCGTCCAGCACCCCACCAGCCACCTGTGCACAGCTAAGAAAGCTGGCCTGGAGACAGTGACCCAGAGCGAGGGGAAGCCCGCTGTTCCCTGGGAGCCTCAACTCTGCTGCTGAATCTGTGACGTGCGCCTCCGTACATGCAAGTCCCTGGCTGCACGTCCTGCAGTATCTTATTAGCTGCAATAAAGACTTTCTCAGGGCGCACCTTGCCCGCTAAAGGCAAGCAGCGACGTGGAGAGCAACGCAAAGCCCAACAGGGGATCATTTCTCCCAGAGGGGAACGAGCTGAGAAGGAGACAGGGCTGGGCTGGCTGTGCAGAGAGGAAGGGCCAGTACCTGCCAGGGTGTGGGCTAGCAGCTCAGCGCCACCACATGCCTTGAAACAGGAGCTCAGTGCTGTGTAACCCATCGCTAGGGCTTCGTTTTGACATGAAGTTTAAGGCGCACTGCTTCAAAACAGCGACTCTGACTGCTGACATTCAGATCACCAGCAGTAAAAATGAAATCACAGACCAGAAAAATCACAATGTGGGAAACCATAGGGGCGATAGAGACCCTCCTCCAGCCATACTGACAGGCTCCAGAATAGGAGCGATGGAGACCCTCCTCCAGTCATACTGACAGGCTCCAGAATAGGGGCGATGGAGACCCTCCTCCAGCTATACTGACAGGCTCCAGAATAGGGGCGATGGAGACCCTCCTCCAGTCATACTGACAGGCTCCAGAATGTGGAAGGAGGACAGCACACCTCCATCCAAGAGGAGGGTGCACGGGCAGAAGAGGAAGGCTGACCCTGAGAAGGCCGCACCCGCAGGAAAAGAGAGAGATGGCTCCATCAAGGAAGGCCTTTCCCCACAAGAGCCAGGCAGACCCAGGGCGAAACCCTGAGCCACCAATTAGTAGCTCGATGGCCTTTGGGAAATTAGTGTCTCTGGGTTTTTGTTTCTTCCTAGGTAAAAATGAGGCTCAAATCCCCTAGTTTGGCGTGCTGTGAGCAGAGTGAAAGGCAATACACAGTACACGCAGAGAGCTGATGTGTGGTGCTGAGGCCAGCACACCGTGAATCCTGACCGAACCCAACTGTCAGTAATAACCATGCTTTGCAATTCTAGGCGTGAAAGTGCCTGAATGTTTTCATAGAAACCAAACTTGCTGCATTCCGTGGTATCCTGCAACAGCGTGACTGTGGGATGCACAGGCATCACTTCCGTGGGGAGCACAGGAATGAGCCGGAAGTCTAGAACTGCAGGTGTAATGAGAGCTGGCCAGCAATTGTAAATGACTCTCTATCACCTGGCTGCCTACTGCTCAACGTATGCATTATGTAGCACATTGTTGATTTCATTTCTTAAGATAACTCTATGCGGAAAGCTCATCCTATGTCCAGAAATTCCCAGGAGTGCCAGGGAAGGGCAAGCTGCCAACATGACTGAAACGCACCAAAGTAATTATCCCTCGAACTCTTGCAAAACTGCCCTGACTCAGTGTTACAAAAGCATCTGGATAATAGAAACCACCAAAGGCAATGCCACCTGGGACCTCACAAACTAAACTTAGTTCTGGTCTCTGGTGGAAAAGAAAAGCACATCCACATCATTGGATACAGGTACCCACTCTAACAAGGAACTGATTTTAAATAGCAAATTGTGCTAAAAAGGTATTCTGCCTGCATCTTCCACTTTATGAGGGGCCAGGATGGTCCAAACTCTAAGCTGGAGGTTAGGGTTGAAAAAGTGAGCAAAGTCCTGGCTTTTGCAAATTTTATGGTCCAGTCAGACACAAGAGGTATTTGCATGATATCAGTTGTTTGAATAATGATTCTAAAGGAGGTCAGGGAGATACTTCAAATATTCAACAGGCCCTTGCCCCCAGGCTGCTGGTACTCCACCATGCAAAGCTGCTTCTCTATGGGCCGAGGAGGCCCACATTTGTCTGCTATAGGTACTCAACCTTGGGAAGACTCCTACTCTTGGGCCAGCAGAAATGGACTTGGTGACTTATGGAAGCCTTTGGATATGTTAGTATTTTGTCTGAGAATTAAGACTAGTTGCGTATAGGCCAGGTCTGAGTAAAAGGGTAAGTATATGTATGGGGTTTGCCAAGAGAAAAGGGTGAATATTTGTGATCCTCCAGTATTTGTTTGTTGAAGCCTAATTATTAGCATAAGAAAGCTGGGCCATCTAGAGATGAGAAGGCCACTAGGACCAAACCCTGGAGAATGAGATCAGTGCTCTCATAAGAGGCCTCTAGGAAATCGTGAGCCTCTGGCAAGTGAAGACACAGCTGGAACTGGCCATCCTTTAATGCCTCAACCTTGCTTACATGGTGGACCTGCGGGTACCCTGATCTTGGACTGCTTGCCCTCCGGAACTGTGATGAATAAACCTGTTGTTTAGGAGTCACCTATTTGATATTCTTTGGTCACAGCCATTGTAACACAGGAGGGCAGTGCCTCCTTCATTCTCAGTGGGCAAGGTGAAGCTCCCCTGCAGAAGTTAACATTGCCGAGGAAGAGTGCATTTCGTGTTGCTCCCTGGATTCACTCCTGACATGCTCGGCTGAAGCATATGTTACTGTCTGGCCTAGAATCCAAGCACAGGCCGGGTTCCCACGGCACATATGCCAGGATCTCCCTAGTTCTGCTGCTTCTGGCAGTGCCTCCCAGACCCGGGAGTGCCGCTCACCTCTCTGCTCCTGAGTGGGTCACATGTCACACACTTTGACTTGACCTCCCCAGCATCCATCTCCTACACTCCAAGGGACATTCCCACATAATAAAGAGGTCTGGTTGCCTGTCACAATTATTGAGGGAAAAAAAAATCCAGAAAAATCTATATCAAGCCAGCAGATGAAAGCTAAAACTAACTTCCCCCACCAAGGGGAGCCAACACTCTGGCAGGTGGGATCCAATTCATCAAGGGAATGAAGGGTCGGAGGTCTGTAGACAGGAACAAACAGAATAGGACTTTCTTAGGTCTTCTACCTAATCATGACTAGAAGGAGTTAAAAACAATCTTTCCTAGAGCAAGTCTCCTGGGAAATAAGTCAAGGATGGAGGCAGAGAGAGAGAGAGAAACCAGATAAAGAAAGGGTCTAAATAGCCTTGGGACTTGCACCATGAGACAAGAAAAGAGACGACAGGCAGGACACAGAGAAAACGCCAAGTGCAGGAAGAACAGGCTGCACCTACCTGCAAAGGAGCACAAGAGAACTGAGGGACACAGGGCTAACTGCGAAGCAGCATGCACTCACTCCTAGGCATTAGCAAACTGTGTGTGTGTGTGTGTGTGTGTGTGCATGCGTGCGCGTGCACACACACTTCTGCACATGTTTGTGTTCACTCTGCAATCACTACGTTATTCATTCCAAGGTCATTAAAGAGAACAACAGATACCCACAACTTCTCCCCTTCCTAAGTCTAAGCTAGCCATAAGTGAGGTATCCCTTGCCAACTAGCCATCCACTCCAAAGACAAGGCATTAAAAGGTAGGTCAAGGACAAAGAAACAAACAGCCGCACAGAGACCACTAGAAGGAATGGCGCTGGACAGGTGTTCCTAGAAGCCAGTGCGGTTAGAGCAAATTCAGAGGCCAGGCGCCACCAATGACCTCCCTATAAAAGCAGCTGAGAACACAGTGTCCATGGGTCATGTATCTCTCCAGAGCCCTTACCCTCATTCTTCCTTTTCAGGATGGATATCTGTCTTCTCCTTTCTCCCCTTTCCTCTTCCTCTTTACAAGTAACATGTCTTCATTTTGCTAAACGTTGTCCCTCTAATTGGGTGTTGGGCTGACCTATGATACAAGTGGCTCATGCAGATGGCAGAGTTGGAGTGCTCAGTCCCAAAGGCAGTAGGGCCAGAAGGAACTGCTCCTTCAGGGCTGAGACCAGAGCTGCGATACATGCCGTTCACTCTCTGGCTTATCCCAAACTGCTTCCACACCTGGTCAGCCCCAAGCCTGCCACCAATGTGTAGACCCACCACCAAAGAAAAGAGAACAAGAGCTCATTTCTCCTCCTGTCAGCTAATTGGCCCCAGGAGAACCCACATGTGCCAAGTGTCCCCAATTAGCTGTTTTTCCTTGGCGTTGACTACCTCAATGGCATCAGCCCTGTAGAAATGGTAGCCTTTCAAATACTTTCATGTAAAAACCAAATAAAAATTTTGGAGAAAAGCATTTGCTTTAAACTTTGCCTGGGAAGATGTTTCTACTCTGAGCATACTCCATGACATTTCTCTCAGAATAACAATTTAGAATACTTTTCCAAATCTCTGTATGCCAGCACTTGCTCAAGGGACAGGCACTTAATAAATACACAATCACTAGATCAACTTCAGTTAATTTGCTTAAAGTTTAGAAAGCATATTTCTTTCCATGGTCTCTTCTCTTTGATCTTCAGTTCCTCTGCTGGAGGTGGGAGGTGGAGGAAGACTGAGCCTTTTCACTCTCCCTCCATTTGTTCTGTTTTCAAGAATTTGTTCTTTTCAACTGCCTTGAAAACTGTTCAGGGTTCCATATGTGGTATTCCTTTATAGCTCTGTCATCTTACGCATCCTGCTGGAGCTTTATAGGAGCTTAATAAGTGTGTTCAGCGATTAATAACAAATATTTCATTTTTAACATTAGTATAAGATTGAGAGCTTAAAGGCTGACTGCTACAATCTTTGTGCTGTTCTGGAGTGCCAGCCAGAGAAAGCATGCTTTTGCATTTAGGGAACAGCAGGAGTTCAGCTGGCTCTTTGAAGAACTGTTTAATAACTATATAAAATAAAAGTATGGGGTTGGAATCATGCAAAGACAGGCAACAGGAAGGGTCTAGATCTGATGACACTGTGTTTTCAGGCCCGTCAACTCAAGGCTAGTTAAGTGTCCAGAGTTGAAGAACAGGGTTAGAAGAAGGATAACTGATGCCAAATGTTTTGTTTTCTCTCTTTAGTCATTCTCCATGGGCACTAAAAGCCCACCATTAGATCAGTTGAACATATAGGCATTGTGGGGGCTGCCCAGCAGGAAATGATCACAGACAGCGTGTCTGTGATATCCAAGAGAGGGGGGCTAAGGATAACAGCGGCATCCTAAACAATATGCAATGGGAAGGCTCTAGGATGCATGGGAGAACACTATATTTTCTAGACACAAATGATAGATGGTTAGGTTATATACACTAGCGTTATATGCAGAAAATATTAGAAGGCTGTAAGGCAGCAGCAAAAGTTTAAATACATTGATGACTGATATTTGATAAGCCATCTTCTTTTTTAGACTTTAGGAGCAGAGAATGTGGGGAGAATGAATGATCAGATGCATCCCTGAGCTCAGTGGATAACTCCAGAGTGTGTGAAGCTACAAAGCTCCTACAAGTGGTAGCAGTAACTCTTCCTCCACCCCTATGTGCCTGGGTTTCCACCCTGCCCTATGCACAGTTTTGTGAGAATAGATTCTGTGTAATTTATGAGCATCAGTTTTTAAATACAGTGAATTTATATGTGTCGTCTATCCGCCCAGGTCCAGGGGCATCATGTTCAATCTCCTAGGCAGCTCACACCCCTTTCATTCTTACTGTCTTCACGAAGAAGATAGAAATAAATGTGTCCACCTCCAGAGATTGCTCCTGTAGGTCAGATGATGGCTAAGTAAACTCAGTCCCAAATTTATGAGAAGTAAATGGTCCATGAGGGGTCCCTGACATCTCCATCACACAAATGAATACTGCACAGATCACATGCGGTTGTGTCTGTGTTACTTTTTACTTGTTGCTAGGACCAAATCCCCACACCCAAAATTAAGGCAGGAAACATTTGTTGAGTCACAGTTTGTGGAGGCTTCAGTCCATACTCAGCAGGCTCCAAGGCAGGGCGGCATATGGCACAGAGAAATAGTTCACGGCAGTGGAAAACAGTAAGACAGCCAGAGCAAAAGGGAGGAGCGGCAGCAGTGTGATAGAGAGCAAGCCCCTCTCCCTTCCTTATATTGCATTCAGTCTATCCATGAGTGAAGCACTCACACCAGTATTCCCAGAAGCACTCACACCCGTAATCTCAGCATTGGATCACGAATTCGTCACAGATTCTAGAACCTTCCCCAATGACTGCATGAGGCTTTAGTGGGGACAACTAGACACAACCCATAATGGGTCATTACTCTGTTTTGTGGTAGATGTTGGAGCTGGCTTTCAAATATAAATAATGGTACTACTTTGTCAAAGAACGGGAACTGAGATTTTTTTAATCTGTTGGAGATCACACAGAGAAGACAGGCTGACATGATCAGGAATGGAGAAAAAAAAAACAAAACAAAACACATTTTTTAAAGTTTTAACTAGGAAGCTAGACAAAACATACAAATGATCTACCAAAGTCGAAAACAAACATAAAGGGCTGTACCCAGGCAGTAGACACAGACAGGGCTGCCTGGAAAGGCACTGGCTCTAAGTTCGCTTGGATGTTCATGCTGGTGCAGTCAGTGCTGGCTCTGTCTGAGACAGCAATTCCAGCACGTTGCTTTCTCCGTTCTCTCAAAAGAGTGACGCCAAGCGGTTGGTGGTAATGGCAAGCAGTTGGTAGATGTTGAGTACAAAATGAAGGAATGAACAGAAACAAACTTTGTAACATCCCTTAAAGAAGAAATAAGACCAAGAACAAAATATCGTGAAGCATTCTATGAGGAGCTCTGTGTCCCCTCACAGAGAACTGAAGGCACACTCAGAAGTGGAAAACTGGGAAAAGACCCGTGAGAGTTGGAAAGAAAGACTTACTCGAAGCATTAGTAAAAACCAAGAATTAAAAACCAATTGCAATTTGACATGGTTACAAATCTCTTTAAATTAGGCCAGACTACTTGTCAACAATCCATTCTTGGGTTACTCGTAACTAACCCATTCTTCAGGGAACTTTGCCATTCTGAAGGAGACAGCTAAGTCTAATGAAACCAGCCGCCACCATCTTCAACTCTTCAGCACTCAGCAAAAGTACGACTACATCATCTGCATGCAGCCTGCTTGCTCAAAATTTACAGAAAATGTAGAAATTACTGCCTGTCTAGAGCTTTGTTTTGAATGTGGACAAACACTTGAATACATGATTGGCCATCTGGGAATTAAGATTCTGTCTTTTTCATGAGGAGTTGACAGAAATGACTGATTATGCAAAGGTAAATGTTTTCAAAGTCTGTTTGGATTACATCTCTGTAGACATAAATGCCTTATGTTTTACTGAATTACCACTGTTTTTCAATATTTTTCCTTTGGGAAATGATTGCAGCTCATGTGGTGATAATTAAATGAATAGAAGCTGTTTGTCCCTTACTATCCACTTGTTATTTTCAGTATCTCTCCTGAAATGTAGCATGATCTTGGAGGTTTGGGGCAATTCCTATGATCATACTGTCCAATCTAACATAAGGAATGACTTCATCTGTATTTCTGCATTTGGGCAATCTTTCATCTTCACCCTAAAGTTTCCTTCAGACTTCTTTACTACAATCACCTCTGGGACAATGTCGTACACACTTACTCGGGAAAGAGCTGGCACCACCAACAGCTCAGAGCAGTGGGGACTCTTGTGCCCTTCACTAGAGGCAGAGGAACACCAGGCAAGGAGGTTTGATATCAAGTACCTATTTCTTGAAGTTCGCTTTTTCTGTTTAGCAACATAGCAGTTATCACAACCACATGGGGCCTGTTTGCAGACAAACCTTGACTCAACTCTTAGCAATCCTACGTAGCAGTGATACTACTTTGCATTTTCTCTAGCAGATCTGAAATGCCTAGATTTCTAAATGAAGAAGACAAATAACTCCCTGGAAGATCTGTTCTAGCTAGCAGAGAAATCAACTCTCAACTGATGTGCTAGGTTGCTGTGGTAGTAATACCAATACTGCTATTAGTTATGATGAGGTCAACATTTATTTTTATTTTAATGTATTTCAGAAGCAAAAATAAAACAATTGGAGCTACAGTTCACATGGAGTAATCTTACCCAATCATTCATACAAAGAATAAATTTTAAAGTTTTATGACAGCAGCTATCTGCAAGGAGAAATTTGAACTTCTGGGAAGATACTGGATGTTCTATCCTTTTCAAAAACATGACAAACACAATTCCAGCATCAAAGTTTATAGGACACCCTGGCTTTCTCTTCTTTTCCTGCAGATTATTCAGTAACAGTATATAAGTAGCTTTTGCTAGAAGCCAGACGGGGCTGTAGTTCTACAGTCTTCAGGGTGAGGTCAAACCCAATTTGCAAAGCGATGATGTTCACTGCTGGTTCCATGTGGGAAAGCAAACCCTGGGTCAAAGTACAAGGTCCTCACTACTAGAGGTTCCCTTTTCCAAGATATTTAAAATCAGTACAGTGCTGGATAAATTGCAGAAAGCAACCTTAGCATTTTCTATGTGATTGCGGGAGAGAAACAGTTTAATGATGGAAACTGAGGGCTGGAACAGGTCCCTACGGTCACTGTGCACTCCTCTCTGGATGTGACGTCTCCACCTTCTTCCTCAGGAACTGGTCCAGTCCATCCTGGTGATGTTTCCTGAGTTTCTCCTCCTTGTAGGAATGTAGTCTTGCCATGTGATCCACTTTGCTCTCAGCCTTGCAAAAATAGCCTCCAGACTCAAAGTCTGCAATATGATTCACTTCCTTTCATGTGAATCAGCTTTAATTTGCTTCCTCTTCCAGAGCCTCTTCTTCGGGTGCACAATCACTCTGTCCTCTTTGTTCTTTAAATGTGTGGTTCCCTCAACTAACCTACAAAAGCAAGACTATTCCTCACCAGTACAGAGAAGAACAGTGTTAGCAGCCTTGTTCTGAATTAACTTTGGGGGAAACTATATAGTTTACTTGCTTAACCAAGATTATACTTGGTTAACTTCTCCATGTGGGTAAGTAATTTCCACCCAGATCTTGAACTTAGAATATTGGAAATTTAGGTGCAAATATGGCATTTGGGGAATGAATCCATCATTTGACCATTATTTTAATGTATTATTTTTGACATCTATAATATGCAAATATAATTTAAATAAATCAAGAAACATATCTGCATAAATTTCAAGTGGAAAATGGACTGATACAGTTTTTCTTGAATAGAATTTCAATTGGATTCATCAATACTTAAGTTAAAATCAGAGATAAAATCCTGCCTGCCATGGCCTTCACACCAGAAGCGTGTCTGACCCACACTCAGGTGTGGATCTCAGTTTTCTTCCCCAGACCCCAAACTTGCTACCTTCAGATCCGCACACTGTTGCATCCATAACACTTGTAAATTCAGGTTGAAAATACCATTTAAGGAGTTGTTGCATACTCCTCTGACTTTTATGCTCTTAAAATATTTCTTAGAAATGTAGAGTATCCCAGTGTGAAGTTTGCAGAATAAGGATTACTGGTTTTGTTTTTGAGAAATCTTATCATGCATGAAATTAAGGAAACCATAACAACACTATACTAAAATCATCAAAATAGGAATATAACTTTCCACTTGCACATATTAGACATATGCATCATGTAGTAATGTTGGGTAGGTTAACCGTGAATCAGGTAAGGATTCCAAGTTTTAAAAAAAGTGTGATGACAGATAGGTCACCGGGGAAATGTCTAATGACAGTCATGTTATGCAGGGTGTGAAGGGCTTAAATTCAGTATGCAGAAAACAACTGCCAGGAAGACTAAAGTTCGTAGTGAGACTAAAGATTTTTCCCATGAAAAAGCAAGCCACTTGTCTCAGTTACTTTTCTCTCATTGCTGGGACAAAATAGCCGACACCCAGAATTAAGGAAGAAAAGATTTATTCAGCTTACAGTTTCTAGAGGTTTCAGTCCGTACTAGGCTGGCTCTAAGGCAGAGCGGCACATGATAGAGGGCAGCTGTTCTTGGTAGCAGAGGATGGCAAAGCAGTAAGAACAAAAAGGCAGGAGCAGGGCAGCAGCAAAGCCAAGCTTCTCTCCTTTCCTAGTACTGCCTGCAGCTATCTGCTTCACTCACATTGTGTGTAGCACTCACACCTATATTTAGCGATAATCCCAGCAGCATGCACACCCATAATCCCAGCATTGGACCACAAACTGATCACAAATTCTAGAAGTTTTCCCCTGACTACCTGAAGCTTTGCCGGGACAACTAACAGCACTGTCTGATGCCATGTTAGAAATACACAATACAAAGGCACTTGTGTCAGAATGCAGCAGGGTGGGTGGGGTGGGTAAGGCAATGCAGAAGGAAGGGGGGAGACCATGGACTGCAGAGTAGCCAGAGGTGCCTTGAAGAAGTGATCCAGAAATTGAAATCGACAAGAACATCTCTGTAAGCTACACTGGCTTTGAAGAGGTAATAATCACACACATGAGGCAGATCCTCGCCCATGCAATAAATATTCTCTGTACATGCCTGCTGTATTTCAAAGTAGGAATATAGGAATGCAGGTCAAAGTTTTAAGCATTCTGGGATAGGTGTTTCATAAGACATTGTAGCTGTAACTGCTTGGACCAAATGACCTAATGAAATAGTAGTAAAATATATTTATTGAGGATTAAAAAAAAACAGTAGAATATTCAGCTGGGCTATGTAACTTAGAGGTGCTATGTGAAAGGCATTAAAAGTAGAGAGATGACCGGACAGGTAACTGTCTAATATGTGGTCACTGAGCACCTGGCATACAGCTATTCTAAATGAAGATGAACTCTTGATATACACACTTAGCTTTAATGACAACTCCAAAGAACTCTCTGATTAATATATTTGTATTATTTATTGAGCTAACATTTTGGGCACATTTAATAAAACATGAAATAAATGACATTGTTTCTTTTTGGTCTTTTTTTTTGAGACAGGGTCCCCTGTGCAGTTCAGGCTAACCTTGAACTCACTTTGTAGCCAGGCTGGACTTGAACTGTCAATGATTCTCCTGCCTCAGCTTCTCAAATGTTAGAAATACAGGCATGCACCACATGCCTGGCTTGAAGCTACTAGAGAAGTTTCGAAAGTGCATGTGGCTTGCGCTCTATTTATCTGGGCTAACATGTGCAGAGTCCCAGGATCTGCAAGCTTCGGCAGCTCTGATGACTGACCACATGCAGGCACCAGTTCAAGTCACACTCTGGGCTTTCACAGTCAACAGCTAACATATTTGCATGAGAATGGTGTTGTGGCTGGTCACTGGGTTACTGCCACAAAGAGTTACTGTGAAGAGAAGTAATTTATCAAGAACAGAGTTTTATTCTGAAAGCGGTTTTTCACCAGCAGCGGCCCCACTTCACTCCTTTTGGGCTAGGTGGGCCGCCATGAGCTCAGCACAGCCCGGTCAGACCAGCCTGGCTAGGGGGCGCTCTGCTCCCTTTGTTTCTCTCCATAACCGGTAGACAATCACTGTATGAAAGCACTGCACATGTTTTATACTTGCTCTGTCTGCAGAGATAGAAATCTGAGCTGTCTGGGCCAGCCACATAGCTCAGTGGACTAAAGCACTTGCTTCAGTAGAGCACAGGGAACTGAGTTTAATCCCTGGCACCACAAACCATACTCTCCCTCCACTGGGGACACTGAGATGGTGACGGGGTGTGGTGGCACGCACCTATAATGCCAGCACTTGGGAAGCTGCAAACAGACGATTGCTACAAGTCTGATCTATATAGTGAGACCCTGAACACCCTGTAGACCCTCAACCAAATACATTTTTTAAAAAAGAAAAGAAATCTGAGCTGTCTGGTGGACAATTCCAATAGTCAGGGGAAGAAAGGGCAGAAAACAATTCTACCAGCTGAGGAAGCTCCAAGTCTTGGGCCAGAGTGCTGGTAGAGCCAATGAAGGAGCAGAATGAGTCCTTGAAAGGCAGAGTCCTGGCCTTTGCTCCATGACTGCGAGGCTCCGCTATGCAGCCAGCATTGCAGAGCACGATGCTGATCTCTGACCATTGCTTTTTAACTTTAGCGCATGTAGACTGTTTTGGCGATAGTGGCCTCTAAAACTTTTAAGACTTAAACCTAGAAAGTAGGCAAAACCCATAGCACTCTAGCATTACAGGGAGGTGCTAAGAACAGAGGATTGATGCTTATTGAGCACTTACTATGTGAGAGGCACCAGGCTGGATGCACTGAGCACTGTATTGTACTGCAGGCCCAAAGATCTTTCTTGCCCAGAAATTTTAAGTGCCTCCCTTAAGGTTACAGAGCTCGCGAGTCCTTGTGCGACTTGAGACCCCTGCCACTCTTTCTGCATTTTAGCACTTCCATTTGGGCAACAAAGTGACGAACCAAGAGTCACGAAGAAATAGCTCACAGGGTCACACGCTGGTCCTCTGCTATTAGAGACAGACACACCTGCTACATTTCTTACTTCCTCAGATATCATAATCTCTACTGCCTATGTTACAAATTCATTTTTGCAACAACAACAACAATCATATAATAATACTAACACTAGTGCATGGGTAGGGCGTATTGAACATTCGCTTTCTGACTGGAGCTTTTCATGGGACATAGTGTTTAATCATTCTAACAGTCCCGTGCAGCACACACTGCCATCCAACTTCACACACAAAGAACAGGCTAACAGACCTGAAGCAACTTGACTGACACACAGCCAATGAGTAATGAAGAAGCTATATTAAAATTCACTTAATTCACTGACTCCTTGTCCTCTCTGGTGCTTTGACGAGGCTAGAGCTATATCATCTTTACTACTGAATTCTAGGATTTGGCATTCTGTCTCTCTGCTTCTTTTTTTTCTGCCTCCTAAGAAGAGGTGGGGCAAAGAGCAGAGGGGTTCTGCAGGGTCCCCTGGCCTCCGATGCTTTCCTGGTAAGTGCATGCTGTGGGGAATGTCTGGGTGTGTGTGCGCTGCAGCTAGTTCCTATTAAAGGCCCCTTCAATCCATTCTCACAATAGAGTTTAAAGTTTCTTGCCAAAACGGAAGCTACTTGCTAAGCCAAGGCAATCCATCTTATCTGAGCTAAAGAAAATAGTTGAAAACTGGAAGTCTAGGTCTGGGGTTGAGAAGAGTAGAAATACCTCAGAAGCAAGCTGCTTCCCTTCTTAGTTCTTGATGATAGATATATGTAGACAAGTCTCACACAGAAAGACAAGAAAAATATGTCTGTGTCACAGGCACATAGAGTTAAGAGAGGAAAACAAAACCACACTGAATTTCTCAAGTGGAAAGATAATATTTTTAAGTACATAAATGAAATTGAACTAAAACCTAACGGCTTCTTAGATTTTCAAAGTTTCCAAAGAAAAGCATCAGCTTTCAGACAGGAACTGTTTACATCTCCCTGACTGAGTTTCCTGCTCGGCCCCTTATCCTGCATGCAGTTCCCTGATCCGTTTCCCACACCCATGTCCTGGTCACATCGGGCCCTCACTCCTCCATCCTGCCCTCTCCACAGCCCAGCCCAGGCATCCTGGACCACACCTGAGGCCTCAGCCCAGCCCAGGCATCTTGGATCACGCCACATCTCAGGCCTTTTGGAACAGTTAACCCTCTTAAGCATCCTTCATCCTTTCTGAACAGTGTCTCTTTTCCTGAGATTTTTTTTTCCTCTTCAAATTTTGTACTCCTTTCAAGAATAAGCATACAAAACCTCCCTCCTCCATATCTTTATCTGACTTATCAACCTATATTTATCTTTCTTTTTTCTAGAATTGTCCACAGTGTTTTCTTTCTTTTTTTTTTTTTCAAATCAAATTGGTAGGACAGTTTCAATAATTAACACACTGCATACATTC
>NDGN011273625.1:0-10270 GCA_002564285.1 Tympanoctomys barrerae | reverse complement strand
TTCCAATCAGACCTGTGATGTCCTGAGCTTTTGTTCTTGATACTTGTAAACACACAGTGAAAAAAGAAAACAGCATCTGTAAATAAATTGAGATGAAGGGCACACTTCTAGATTCTCATTAGTTGAAATAAATATACAGATTAGTGAGATTTAGAAAGCCATTTTTTGGGTCTCAGCAGCCCTGTAATTCCTGGCTCCTTAATATTTCCACTAAGTAGTCAATCAGTCTATGTATTGGATACTTTAAAGGAAAACTTGGTGCCTTTGGAGGTGATAGGAATGAGAATGGATTTTCTTATGTTGAACTGGCAGCTGTTGTGCTGTGAAGACAAAATGCTAGGATTGGGGGCATTTGCCATGTTAACAAGTCACCCATTATTTAGTACCTTCCTATTGGGGGGACATTCTCTACTATAAAAGTCAGATTATTTTGCTTCGCCTGTGTAGTACGTGGCAGAAGGGCATCTGATGTACAGTACATGTGGCCAACTGTATGTCCAACACCTTACATTTGAAGAAGGAGCAGATGACACTAAGAAGAGACAGTTTAGGATTCACCCATGGCCTTTATACTCAGCAGCAGGGGCAGAAGCATCAAACTAGGGGACCTGGGACAGGACTGTGTGACACAGTGTGACATGGTACTCCTATTTTCTTTGATTTCTATTTCCTAATTCATGTTTTTCCTCCCAATAGCTCAATTCTGTGAGCTCACAGAAATGTTTTGAGTAAGTCACTTTTGGCTTAGGTTAGCCAGAATTGATTTGTATGTATTTCACTGCAGAATTTTGACCTATAGGTAGATGTAATGGAAGACTGATAGAAGTAAAAATGGAGTTCGAATAAGAGATGTTCAATGTATTTAAATTCAGTTATTTAAGTACAAGTGATTCATATATCATTGGAAAAATAAATGAAGAGAGCTGTGACTGCAGGTAAGTATTTCATTAATCATTTTTAGATATAAAATCCTGAGACTAGAAAAGATTAGCCCTACATTAAATACACTATTTGTTTCCCATTGTCATTTCATTCATAATTTATTCTTATCCATATATAGCCTTGAGATTTGTGAAAGATTTATTTCTTACCAATTCTAGGGTTGAACATTAGCTCAACTCAAGCAATAGTAAGTAGTTGGACACAAAATCGAATAAGGGATAATAAAATTTGATCCAATTTTGCAAAAATCAAATCAAGAACATAATGTGAGTTATGAAGCCCAGTAGGGCCACAGCCATGTGTGCATAGGGGAGGGGACCCAAGTCTACCCAAAAGTCCCACACAGAGTCTGAGGAAAACATAACGATTAGAATCCATAGTTTTGAGCTAGAGAAGAAAGAAATGACATCAGTTAAGCAATGAGTCAGACTTTATCTGGAGTTACAAGTATCTCTGAATTGGTATTCAATTATACCAATTGGGTTTTTTCTTTCCTGGAACTAGTTGGCAGAGTCTTTAATAGACCCAAGATAGAGACCTTGCAGAAGGAAAAAGTGAAAGGAGTTACCCATCAGGCATGACTTAAGCAGATAGCCAAAGGAAGGCAAAAGCAATAGAACTGCCTGACACAGTGAACTGAACAAAAGAAGAAATTCCTTATTGCACTAAAAATTCAAACACTCAAAGATCTTATGGAGAAAACTCAGAAGGTGAAAGTGAAGAAAGAAACAGTGAATACCCCAGCCAGTTACAAGATTCAGAGTCATTGGAAATGTTGGTGTTATAAATAAGCCTTATCGTTTGCATCAAAAATAATTCCATTTTTAGTAATAGCTTTAAATTTCATTAATTCAGATGAGAACAGGCACATTCAGGGTGGTATGGCCAGAGACCCTTTAGCACAAATGTCGTATTATCTCACTAGCGTGAGAACCAGAAAGAAAAATGAAAATCTAAAAGGTACAACAGATTCTGTGAAGGGGAAAGAAATTGTGTAATGAGAAGGAAAAACTGGGATGAGGAAAAGGACAAATGAAAGAAGGGGAAAATACACACACACACACACACACACACACACACGTATATGGAGAATAGTTTGAATAATTGTATTATTGATTTCTGCTGATCTTTTGAAAGGAGCAGTTAATGCTTAAATTTTTTTTACTCTGATTTTCTTTTTTCCTCTTTTAAAATTCTTATAACTTATTTGTTATTGTCTTGTTTTGTTTTGTTTTTCTTCAAACAAATTTACATGTTTATATCTGGTAATCCAAACAACTAATTTAAAGATAGCATCATGTGACCCAGGACCATTGTTGAATTACTATTACTTTGTCTAGTGAAATCTTGTATCATCTAGTGTTTATTAATCACTATTTTTTATTCTTTAAAAAAGAAAACAAAAACAAAAACCAACTGCATGGCTTTCCTGTTTACTACCATGAGTTATTATTAGCATAATATTTGATGTTTTTCCACAACCAATTGGGGTTTTTAATGTAAGCAAGATGAATTGTTTTAATCATTTCAGTTCTCAACTTCCATCCTTTTTCCCCCACATATATCTAGATTAAATTTATCATTAACAATGTGAATAAACTGTACAATATTATAAGACACTAATGGCCTCTGAGTTTAATCTGATCATATAATTTTATTTCTTTATTTTGCAGAGGGCTCCCTTTCAAAAAGCATTTGTCAATATATAATGCTAGGGAGATCTTGAATGACAACCCACATCTTTAGTTTCTTTTGAAGCCTGTTATAGGTCTTCTAAACTGTAAAGAAATAGCCAGTCTTGCAAAAAATTAACACACACATGGAACCTTAATCATGTTCTGTATGTTAGGCTGTGGGAATTATTGGAGGGGGTAGAACATGATTTGATTATGAAAATATCAAGACTTTTGTTGATGAACATTTTGCTTCATGACTGAGCAAGTTTCCTCATTTGTCTGCTGAAACTAAAGTTCCATGGTTGCGTAAGTGTAGCCAATTGTGTAAGTGTTATTGTCATGAGCTTCAAATCTAGACAGATGGGTTTAAGCCCCAGGTCTACCTTGTCTCTGCTATGATGACAGTGCCCATCCCCTGCGGTTATCATGGACATTAAAATGATGAGATGGGTCTCTATGGCATAAGTTTGTTTATGTGGACTGCTTTTTTGTATTATTTTATTCCAATAATGGATACTAGCTTTTTGAAGAATCTCAACTTGTAAGGTAAATACATTAAATAAATGATTTAATTTTCCCAGTAACTGATACTGTGATGGTCCCTTGACCTGTTGACTTTCTTAGTAGACATGGCTTCCTTAATGATACTAAAGTCTGGCATTATGATAGACTTCAGCCATTTCCAGTTATTAAAAGAGGTTCATTTCCTCTACACATTTAATCATGTGTTGAACCCAAAGCTCTTTGTAGGGCAGGTTGGAGTTGCTGCTTCTACAACTCACAGTGGGTAGAGAAGTATGTTAGGGGGAATTCTCAAAGGGCCTTTTCCAGTCTCTGGTGTCCACATATCTTTCTCTAGTCATTCAAGCAACTGAGAATCAAGGTGGTACCATGAAATGATTTAACAGATGTAGTGAAGATCCTAAGTCTGTTGAAATTAAATTGGAGGAAACTAAATCTGCATCTAGAGGTGAGAGACGGAGAAGACAGAGATTTATCCTAAGAGATATTCAAGGTGTGCTCTCCACTGCCAGTGTAAGAGATGCAAGAGGGGATCTCACGGGAAGGATGCAGGTAGCCTGTGGGAGAGCTGAGAAAACATTCTGACTGCTGGCAAGGAAACAGGGACTTTGTCCTATAATTGCAGGAACTAAATCCAGTCAACAAAGGTATCAGCTCAGGAGTGGATTCTTTCCTACACTGCCAGACAAGAATTCAGTCTGGGCAGCACTTGAGTTCCACTTCTGAGCCAGGAGCAGATTATTCCCTATCCCTGGATTTTGGAGCAGCCCTATTATGAACTAGTTGTTCTTTTAAGGTAATAATTTGTTACATAGCCATAGAAAACTAAAACTGGATGTTTGAAGGTGATAGATGGAGTATATGTCATATCTTCCCTAGATTACTTCTCTTGATTTGGAGCAGGAGGAAGGAGAGGGGATGACAAATCCCACTTTTGATGGTCGCCATTGTTGGTCGAGCGCATGGTCTACACTTGTTGAGTGGGCCCAGCCTCTAATGGGCCTAATGCTGAGGCAGCTGCCTGGAATGCCAAATCTCAGGGGGACCCTCAGCTGGTCCTGACTTGGCCTTGTGTGACCTTAGGTCCCATAATGGCATGATGGACCCCCCCTAAGCCTTTTTAGACGACCTAGTTTCCCATAACTTCTACAACTTTAACCCTGCAGTCTGTGGCTTGGGACAGAAATCTTCAGTTGCTGTGAATTCAAGGGCTGATCCTTGCACCTTATTAACCTGCTGAACCTCATGAGTGGTAGTTTTTCAGCAAGCTCTTTCCTCCTCTCTGGTAGTTCAAGGCCATTCTTCAATTAGGGAGATGTCCAATCAGGTAAAACAAGCACCTTATGTCTCTCAAAGCAATATCCAAGTTTCACAGGTGATGACTTCAAGAGGTGAAATATTGGGCCCATCATCCTTTCCCCAGGATTGGGCGTGGGAACGGAAATAATCTCTCCCCACTGAGACACTCACATCTCTCTGGATGCTGAGTTTGCGAAACTCTGGGATTGCAGAAGGCCTTTTTACTATTGAACTGTGGAGAAACTATACACTATTTGGTACCTTCCAGGTCAGAAAAGATGCCAATGTTATTCTGCTACAAAACATTTTCAAAGGATGTCTTATTCTTCTTATGAGGAGCATAACAACAAACAAACAAACAAATAGAACATGTACTCAATTTCATACTAGGCTTGAACAATATGATTTAATTTTTTAATGTATTTAATACAGGGTGTCACTATGCAGCTCAGACTCGTAGTGATCCTCCTGTTTCAGCCTCCTCAGGGCTAGGATTACAGGCATGCACCACCATGCTCAGACTCCATTGTCAGTTCAGTTTGCCTGGGGGCAGGGCCGGTCAGGAATTGAACACTGGTCCCTGCACTTGTCTAGGCAGGTGCTTAGTCCACTGAGTCATCCCACCAGCCCAATCATTTAATTTTAATGTATGAAGTGAGAACATTCTAGGAGGATTTTTTTTTTTTTGGATGGCTCAGGATGCCTTCAGGGCAGGTCTGGCAAGGCTTGAGGATATGGGGATCGAACTACAGCATCCTGAGCCTGACTGCTTTGCTTAAGCAGCTGTGAGAACATTCTAGGCATTGTTGTTGTTGTTGTTATTATTATTATAGGCATTTGACCATAGAGTAGTCAAAAACCTAGATTTTCCCCTAAAGACATCCAGGGTGCCTGTGCCTCTGTGTGTGTGTGTGTGTGTGTCTGTGTTTGCCCACAAGATTGCACGCATGAGGGGGAGAGAGTGAGCCAGAGACAGAGAGGCAGCAGGAAGCGAGCAACAAGAACAGGGTTGGTGGAGACACACCGTCGGATGAGGTTGTGAGTGCTTTTTAATAAAAATAAAAGGTAGTTTAAGTATTTTAATATTTATAATACACATCCTTCAAAACCCCTTCCTTGGCATAATGAGCCTATATATTTCTGTTCCGTTTTTAAAAAACAGGTAGGATAGATAGGTAGATAGATGATAGGTCAATCGATCAATAGATAGACAATAGATCGATCAATTGATAGAGATAGACAATAGATCGATCAATTGATAGATAGAGCAAGCGAGCATGTGTGCATGCGCTACAGAGAAAGAAAAAGAGACAGACAAGCATTTTAGCAAGTCAGAGGACTTCCTTGATTTCCCCCAAGTCAAGATCTTAGTGAAAATCAATCAATAAACTTCACTTAGGGATACCTAGAGCAGTTTTGGAAAATCTGAGGTTTCCAAATTTGATGGGTAAATTGCATGAATTTCTTTTTCTCTCTTTGAATATGAAATTTAAAATTTATACCATTTTAGTTATACCAAATAAAAAATAAAATTTTTATTTTGTGTGTCTGCAAAAGTAACTTTTGAAGTCAGATGTATTTATCAACATACTCATTTGAGGTATTTTTATTTCCCCTACAGTTTTGGAGAGAGTTTGTAAACCAGCCCTAGTATGGTTTAGATATTCATAATTGTTTACACATGTTTCAGTAACAAAATATATTTGGGGGGTGGTATTTTACTTTTAGGATTTGGGACAGATGGAAATTATTATCATTATGGTTAAAAATGCTCTAACTGGATAATGGTGTTAAAAAGTATATAACATTTTGAAATCCTTCCTCCAAACATAGAATACCTACCAATAAAAATTAAATTCAATTTAATTTTTATTAAATTGAATTATTAAAATTTGAATTGGCTGATTTCTAGTCGGTTACAACAGGCTGTAGCTAAAGAATTAGGTGCTTAGAAGATGTACCCATAAAAAGTGACTGACTTACTATTAGTATTATTGTTACACAGAGAATGCTTAGTATTCCTTTTAAGGGCCAGCTAGTTAATATTTCAAACATTGCAGCAACAGATTCTAATTAAATCTTTTAATTAGACATCTTTTCTAATCATGATACAATGCATCAAATACCTTAGGGAAATATAAAAACTCTTCATATTTGTTTCTCAGATAAAAAAGAGGATTAAAAGAAAAGAAGATGATTAATAAGGGATTCTGAGGCTCCCAGAACCTGTTTCCTCCAAGCAGCTAGACTATGTGAAGAGCCTAAAGGAAGCAAAGTTCAAAGGAAATTCATCTAATATTTGTGTCCTGGCTGTGGGAAGCGTGAGAGCTGCTCACTGGCAGCGTGTGGCCAGCTGGCAGGGAAGGCAGCCTGCCAGAGGACAGGTCACTGTGGTCACAGATGGACTGAGCTCGGGGGCGGAGATGCCAGAGCTCCAGGCAGTGCTGGCTATTTCGGGGGCTTTACATGACACTAGTTTCTTATTCAGTGCCAGTACTGACCCAGAGAAATGCGCTTGTTTAGTTCCTAACAAAAGCCCAGCCCTGTAAACAGCACCGAGAGCTGATGTGGCGACCACCTCTTCTGTGACGGAGTGACCTAACAAAGTCTCTCTGATTTGTTGATCAATTATCGAAGATTTTCGGTCTGGCAAAATGTCATCCGTGGAGATGTCACTCAAGAAGGACTCTCACTAATGATTTTTAACTATCTCTAAACCCAGCATTTCTTTCATCACAACAATTATGTTACAGTTTTTATATTTTGTGATATTTAAGACCATGCCTCTAAGACTTAACAGATAAAGGCATGGGATATTTAAGTACATAAGCTAAAGAAGGATCCTTTTGAGTCAACGACAGTAGCCAGCAATTTGCAAACTACCCTCATTTTATATATTGAGAATTGTTTTTGCATCCATGTCTTTCTTAAGGCTAGGATGGTTTAGATATTCTAGAAAGGCTGGAAAGGTTTAGATATTCTAGAAAGGCTAGAAAAGCTGGCTTCACGAGCTCCTGAAATGGATCCGTGCCTGCACACAAGAGCCCTTCTACAGAGGCACAGCCTGTCAGGAGGCTCAGTACTTGACCTATGCATTCCCCTCCTGACTCTGTCCTCTCATGTGAAAAAGTGTGTGTTACCGATCATATCTCAATGTCTTCCAAGAGCCTTTCATGCTTTCTCTGTTGGAAACCAAGGTTATATGCTGGGAAGGTGATTCGATCGTGGGGGCCGGATAGCTTGCTGCTAGGAGACTGTCTTAGTTGCTTTTCTCTCATTGCTGAGACAAGATACCCGACACCCAAAATTAAGGAAGGAAAGGTTTACTTAGCTCACCATTGTGGAGGTTTCAGTCCATAATCACCTGGCTCCCAGGCAGGGTGGTGTAGTGAGGGGCAAGAGTGAAGGTGGCGGAAACAGCAAAAGCAGCAGCAGCAAAAAGAGCAAAAGCAAGCCTCCTTTCCTCCCTCAGCTACTGCCCTTTTGGTAGGTGGGTGTCAGAAACACTCACACCGTCTCCCTGCCCTCTCTTGCACAGGCTCAGGGTGTTTACAGCAAGGATGCTGGCCCGCCATTGAGTCCCTTATTTAAACTTCTAAACTTCTCAAGTTGACACAATGGACAACATCCTAGAGCATAAGGGCTTGTCCTGTATGCCATAGGATGTAGATCTGCTGAGTTCCTTGGTTAAGCCTCTAGGCTTCTCAAGTTGACACATTATATCAAACACTACAGACCCGGAAGGTCACCCTCCCTGGCTTGTCCCTCACTCTTGGCTTCTCTGCTAGACCTCTTCCTCATGCTGTTTTTGCCTGGAGCCTGCTGACCACCGACTGTAACTACAAGGCTAAACAAACATCACTTGAATTGTGAGTGCTGAGTATCATGTCTCAGCAGTGAGACCGGGGCCCCTGGGTACAGGGTTCTGAATGGAGTGACTGAGGCTCATTTACGAGCTGCTGCATATCAATGTACCCTCAGCTCAAAAGCTTAAGTAAAATTAGAGTTCAAGACTCAAACAGCCTGACAAGAGCAGAGCTGCCAGCCACAGAGGACTTGGTCAGTGCTGAAGCGAGACGCGCCTGCCCCTCTCAGCTTCCTCTTCCCCTCACTTCCCATTGTCAGCATTGGCCACTGCTGCCTACTCCCACTCTCGAGTGTCACGGGCTCCTTGGCATGCTTGGTCCCTTCTTCATTATGTTAAGCGGGTTCTGAAAGAGCCCCATATCTCAATCTCAAAGATTTGTAAATTCTTTGAATAGAAAAGCAATCAGTACAATTTAAAAAAACAACCTTAAAATTAATCCTTTGGTGCAAAACCTTTTGGAAAAAGCATGTTCAGTTCAGTGATCTTGTTTTAGAATGCCACACATTGGCCAAGGTAAGAGTTTGTAAATAACAGCCACAGAAGCAGGTTACTTGAGTTCAAAACTGGGCCCTGCTACTCACGTGCCTCGTGACCTTGTCAAGTTCTCTGTGTCTTCATTTCTCCAGCTATGATGTGGGAAATCGCCAAACTATCTGCCTTATATTTTGTTTTGGGAATTGAGCTAATAAATATAAAGCAACTAGAATAGTAACTGCCACCTAATAGCAGCTCAACAAATCTCTAATCTATGAAGATACAGTAGCATTTGGGAAATAGTCAAAAGTCATTTAGAACAAACTGATTTTTTAAAAAGCAAGAAAATTTTAAGTAGTTTTGGATGAAATTATGAGACAAATATATACATCATAAGACTTGCCTCCTCACCTTATGACTAAGTATGAGTAAGTTTATGGATCTTTGAAATAACTTTCAAAATGTTAGTACATTATTAGAGATTATACATTTGAAAATTTTTTCTTACATTATGATTGTATTTTGTGTATGACAAAACACAGGTAACACCTTTATCTTTGTTGCTAATTTATAAAAGTGGCACAGAGAACATTGATCTCACTCATAATGAAACCTATGGGATAATATCTGTCAAGAATGTTCTTGATTTTAGCAAAGAAATTTTTTTTTTTTTTTGTACCAGGAATCAAACTTGGGACCTTGTGCTTTCCAGGCAGGTGCTTATGCTGCTGAGCTATATCCCAGGCTCACTTGCTTGCCTGCTTGCTTTCTATCTTTTGTTCTTTCTTTCATACAGAGTCTCGCTACACAGCTTGGACTCATAGTGATTATCCTGTCTCAGCCTTTCTAGTGCTGGGATTACAGGCATTGGCCAGCATGCTGGGTTTTGGTGGCCGGAATAGCATGTGGTACCAGGGATTGAACCCTGGCCCTTGTGCTTGACAGGCAGGCTCTTAGACCACTATCTCCACAGCCCATTATTTTTGTCAAGTCACAAATTCTTAGTCTGTCTACTGAAAATGATGGTAAGATAAGATACAAAGTTAATAATGCAGTTGTCAAAATTAAAGTACATGTTTAAGGCAAAGCTTACACTCAATTCTGAAATGTTTTAAAAATCACATTCACTACAAAAATTTATTGTACAACTGAGCATATGTAGTTTATTTTGCAAAGCCCTTCATATTTTGAAATTTAATTAAATCTAAACTTCAATATAAGCAAGCTTAAAGTCTCCAACACAATTTACTAGGCTGCAACACAGAAATTGAGAATGTATGTTGTAAAACTTTCCTCTTGACTAATCTGAGGACTTATTTTGTCTATGTTTAATTTACACTTAATTTTAAGTGCTCTTTCTATCCCCATGCACTGTTCCAAGTCTTTGTAACATTAACTGGATTTTTTTCTTAAAATCTCTCTCCAGGGAGAGAGAGAGAGAGAGAGAGAGAGAGAGAGAGAGAGAGAGAGAGAGTGTGTGTGTGTGTGT
>NDGN011273528.1:0-18978 GCA_002564285.1 Tympanoctomys barrerae | reverse complement strand
CCCCCCTCCTGTCCCTCTCTTGGGACAGGAGCTTTCTTTCTCTCAATAAATATATTCTGCTCAAAAATAAAAATAAATTAAAAAATGAAGCATAGACTTGGAAGTGCGTCTTCCTTCCAGGGAACAGACTGAAATCTTCTCTGGAATAGTATCTATTTTTTTTTGTTTTGTTTTGTTTTGTTTTGTTTTGTTTTGCACACACCTCTCTTTCCAGCTCCTGAGTCTGAGTTCTGAGCTTCAAAGGAGCCAGACTGGACAGAGGAAGGCTGGCTTCCTGTCCCCGCCCCGGGGCCCTTGCAGCAGAGCTAGAGTGAGGACCCAGAGCCAGAGAGGGCCGGTGACAGCCAGGGAAGTCGTAGTTCATCATGACAGGCTTATAAAAATGGTGTGATGGGGGAAAGAGCCCAGTGGCTTGTACTTAACTTTTGCTCTAATTAATTTCATGGACAGGCTGTCTTCAAGTTTACAAATGCTGCATTGGAGTCAGAAAACGCGGGTGCTGGCAGTAAATTATATCTATGATGCAAAAAGAAAAGGAAAAAATAAATTTAATGAACCATGTACCAGAAAGGTCACTGGAGGTAAACCCAGGACTGTATACCTACTATGTGCAGGGCACCGTGGAAGCGGCCTTGAGCCGCTCACTCTGACTGCTGAAAGCAATGCCTTCTCCAACAGCGCAGCCTCCTAATGCAGGGTGGGTGAGCTGGAGGGGAAGCGCAGGGGGCACTGCTACAGCTCCTCTGCAGGGTCCATTCCTCTGCTCCACCCTGGCTGGGTCACAGATGCATGGGGGGAGGGGGACAGAGGGCCTGGCCTGCTGCTGGGCTTTGCTGGCAGAAACTGGATCTCAGAGGTGTCGCCCCTCAGCACCTCCCCCCATATAACTGATTGCTGAGCCCAAAATCATTTTGAGGCCCCTTGGACAGAAAACACAACTCGAGGGGGGAAAGACAGGAAGTGCCACACAGAGGACTGAGGTAAGAACCTGTGTTCCGCAGGCAGAGCCTTGGATTCAGGTATGGACGGCTTTGCCAGGGACAGTGGGGCTCCCCAGACACTGTCAGATTGCTTCAGCTGGCCACAGGGGAAGCTGACACCTCACTGGAGAAGGGGACAGTGCTCCAGGTCTCCAAAAGACCAGCTGACAGCTCTGGGTGGAATAGATGTGGCGCTGCCTGGAGAAAAAGGAGTAGGAAAAAAAAAAAAAGAAAAAGAAAGAAACAAACCCTCCATTTTTCGAAAACAGGGAGCAATTTTTCACTTTCCTAAAGCACTCAGCCACAAAGTTTTCCATTTAAGAGGCACTCCCTAGATGCCTTTAAAAAAATATATGTGATTTGCAAAAAAAGCTCAATTGCTCACAATTTCTCTATCGAGCAAAGTATTTTCAAACAAGTAATCAAATTCAAAGCACCAATCGCTTCCTTTCCTGGAGTGCCTAGCATCACACCTTTTAGTTTAACTTGCTAAGCCAAGTACAGCAATTTGGAATGCGCAAGAAAAACTACTAGCGATGAACCCAGGTTACAGATAATTCTTGCTTTTAAGGAACCAATTGCTAGCTGGAAACATCTTAAAGGCAGCTTTTCTGCAGCCGCTACAGGTGTTTTGGGTCTCTGAACGGGCAGGACACAACAGGTGGGCCACCGTGGCTGTCTCGCCCGCCTGCCCTCACTAGGCATCTGTAGGGCAGCAGGGCCCCCATTTCCAACCTCCTCCTTTACGACTTCTGGCAGCTCTGTAGCATCCGGGCATTGTCATCCCAGTGACCACATAGACCTGAAAGACACCATATTTTTCAAAACCTTTGATGACCAATCAATCACATTTGCATCAGATTTAAATCTTTTGAGAAGATCTCATGCATTTTAATTCCAGCCTCATTTCCTGTGCAGTGGGCATCACTGGGAACCATCTGAGATTTCTTCTGCATGACTGACGAAGACCACATTGATCCACTTAGCAAATCTCGCAGCAGACGCGGACAGCCTGCCAAGTTCTAGACCTTGTCCTCTCCTGCAGAGGCCCAACAAGGAGTCTGGCATGTGCTTTTCTCCCTGGGCCACAGGCAAGGGGGAGCCCAGAACCCCCAAGAAGGGCAGGGTGTGGACACAACGCTGAGGGCCAAGTCCCATTTACAGTGACATGGAAGGTCAGGGACAGCTTTTCAGAGATGGGGACTGAGTTGGAACTCCTGCACAAGGGTCCTTAGAAATGTAAGGCCCAAACACAAGGTGCATAGGAGCCTGGGGACTGGAAACCCAGTAGCTCACCCACAGCCACCTAGGTGAGCTAAGAACTCGGGTTTAATTCTGCAGGTGCTGGTGCAGCTACTAGAGGCCACATAGGGTGACAGGGAGAGGCATGGTATGAGCTGGGGCCAGTGTGAAGAACACATTGGCCTGAAGGATTTGCTGATCAGAGAAGGAACAGTGAGCGTCTGACTTGGGACCACAGGATGTCCTACAGCGCAGAGCCCTTGGATGTCATGGCAAGGTGCAGACAACTCGTGACAAGCTGTGAACTGCGACCTGGACAGCTCCTGAGACTTTCTATGAGATTTGGAACAAGAGCCTTGGCTAGCAAAGGCCACACTGGGGACACGGGAGAGCCAACTGGAGGGGAGGGAGTGTGAATTGGGGTCCTGTTCATCAAGAGAACTTCTAAGTGGGTAACACACCAGCCTGAGCTCAGCACACACAGAGAAGGATCCAGGGAAAGTGGGGCCTGGGATCCAGAGCGAGGTCCAGAGATGGGGTGGGAGCTTCGGGGCAGAAGCCCCAGAGAAGGGTTGAAGGGAGGCCTGGGGCCAGGCCAGCTAGCAATGGAACTCAGCGGTACAGTCCTCACCTGGAAAGGGAGGAGGCCCTCCTGGTGATCCCGGCATCGCAAACAAGAAAGGAGTTAATGCAAAGCCAACCTGCGCCTCAGGGAGGGAAATGCTACCTCATCACCTCGACTAGAGTCCCTCGCCCCTGGGCCTGCGTGCTGTCACTCCAGCAGCCTCTGTCCTCTGTGCTTCTGTCCCCTAGTGACAAGGACTGGGCCTGGCCATGTCAAGGATAGACAGCCACCTTTGACCAGACAGGTGGGTGAGGGTCCCTCCTACTCCAGTTCTTGAGGCCTTCATTTGTCCTTCTCGGGTGACTTTTTCAGAGGGACACGTTTACAAAGTCACAACTGTTCAGTCACTTAAACTGTACAGAAAAAGGGACCCAGTCAACACCAAGTAAGGCCACCTCCAACTTCTCTAAAAGCTAGATTTTGTACTTGAGGAAAATTACTTCTGTACCTGCCGCGGGCCACTGTTACTTGGCTCAGAATATAATTTCATGGCATTAGCAAAAATGATCCCTTTTACAACTCTGTAAATGTCCTTGGCTCACTAAACAGTCTTGACCTTCAAAAAGACTGAGATTTCGTGGGGCGCCCTTTTCACCTAGGAGCGTTTGGGGGCAGGGAGCTTCTCAGGGCTGAGGGCAGCCTACTTCCGCCGGCCATCAGGGGACCCATCTTGGCCCTGGGAGGTCCAGGCTGAAGCTGCGTGCGCGCTGGCCGTCCAAGCCATTTCTTTCCCTCTTGATCAGGCAGTTGGGCGTCTGGTTGCCCAATTCCGGGTAACCCTTTGCTACCTGCTTGCTGGCTCTGCCTCTTGTGCCTGGTGCCTGTGGGGTCTCTGGCAGCGGAGAATGGCGGTATCTCAGAATGTTCACTCAGAGGGAAAAATTTCAGATCTTCGCTAGATTAAGGGGCAAAGGAGGGAAGTAAACAAAGACATGGAGAAAAGGAAGGCAACATCGCAAGGGCTGACTTTCTAGCGCAGTGGGCCGTTCAAGCACAGCGCTCTGCACTTGGGGCCTCAAGCCACAGCTAGGGAACCCAGAGGACCTCCCACAGTGAGCCCGAGGCTTCGCGGGGCACTGTGAGCACAGGTGGCAGAGATCGGTGACGGTGACACCGAGGGACCCGACAGGAGCAGGCAAGCGTGGGCGTGCAGGGACGGGGCGGGGCGGAGGAGGCTGTCAGCGCTTCGCCAGGAGCCAACGCAGCACGTAAATCATCTGTCAGCTCACAGAGTGACTTTCGAAGTTGTCGAAATGGAATAACTAAAAGAAATTGATATCAGGGAAAGCTATCTCCCCTGTCACAAAGCTTGCTTAGTGACAGCGCGCCGCCACATGGGGTGTCCCACCCGCAAGGCTACCAGAGCGCTGGCCCCTCCCTGTTCAGTTGTCCCAGGCTTCTGTGACAGGGCCCTGCGCCACCTTCCCCAGCCCCCAGGAAAACGGGGCCTCTCCAGGAGGTGCCAGGCCGTGTTGGCTGAGGGGAAAGAGCAAGAACAGCCCCCCATCCAACAGGGTGGCTTGGTGGCCTTGCAGCTTTCTGACATCAGTGACCGAACCAGGGCAGCCCTGTGAGTCATGAAAAGCAACTGAGGACGCCAGCACTACCATGGCTGTCCCTGTAACCTGGACAATCAGACGGACAGGACCGATTATCCTCTGCGTATGGTGACATGCCACTCTTTTCAGAGCCCACACAGGTAGCTGCAGCCAGCTCTCTCCCTCTCTGTCACTCTGTCTCTGTCTCTATCTCTGTTTCTGTCTCTGTCTCTGTCTTTCTCTGTCTCTCTTTGTCTCTCTCTCCCTCTCTCTGTCTCTCTCACTCTCTTTCTGTCTCTGTGTCTGTCTCTCTTTATCTGCCTCTCTCTGTGTTATTGATCTCCAAGGATGAGAACCATTTGCAGGCCAGTCTAGCCCCCATATCTTTCTTCTTCTAAAAAAAAAAAAAAGAAGGGGTTGAAACTGTAGGGTCCCCTGGAAAACCTCCCTTTCCTACAGGATACTGGCCATGCAGAAGTTTGGCTGAACTTCACTGCAGAGTTCAGCAATTTCTTATCTGGAGTAGGAATTTATTTTGTTTCTAGCTCTCTGAACTACATCTACCCTCTTTTCACCCCCAAGTGAGCTTGTCAGAACGTCTACACAGACAGCCAGATGTGCATGTCGGTAGCCATGGCTAAGGCCAGGAGATCACAAGTTCAAGGCCAACCTGGAAATCTTAGTGAGGCCCTGTCTCAAAATGAGTAAACAGACAAAGAAAATGTAGTAATAAAACACAGTGGCGATAAACCTGAGCCATTCATAGGAAAGTGGATGCACCTTGAGACCTTACTGTTAAAGGAAATAAATCCTTAATCAACATTAACACACAAGCTTCCATATCACAGGTTTCTCTTCTATGCAAAACCCAAATTATAAATAAAAAGCAAAATCAAAGATAATAAAAAGGAGATAGATCTTCCTCAGATAGAAAGAGGACCAAGACATGGAGAGGGAGAGAGGAGAAGAAAATGGGGCGAATAAAAAAAGTTAAGTGAATTATATACACACACCTACTCCACATTGCTACACACATGTGCTAATAAAAAATAAAAACGGGCTGGCAGCGTTCCCTGGTGATAGAGCCTCCTGGGTTCAACTCCCGCACTAGGGAAGAAAAGATTGTTAACTGATTCAGTGACTTTTTCTTCTCGTGTAGTTTTCTCTGTCCAGGGATGGTGCCACCACCGTATGAACTGGGTTCGTAGGGACTCTGCTTCAACCTCCACTGGAGCCTCCAAGGCTGCTGGCCTCTCCCCTCCTGAATCGCACTGAAGGCAGACGGAGGAGGCACTTACAGGCAATTTCAGTCTGTTTTCGATTTATTTTTGTAGATGTTCTTTACATCCCAGTGTAGGTGTCTGTGTGTCCAAAGTGAGTGTTTCAATGGCCCTGTGGAAGCTGTGGTCTGCCTTCCACATGCAGAACGTTATGGGCCCCTTTGGGGGTCATGGGTACACTACGGGATCAAGTCCAGTAACCTGATTTCCACTCCAGACACTAGGAAAAGCGGGTCCGTCTAAGGAGGAAAGCCTTCTGGATTTGTATTGGCTCCTGTTTACTATTTGTTAGGGCCAAGGCTCTGTTCCAGCGAAAGCCTCACTCAGGAGATTGGCTTCTCGACAGACCACACATTTATCTCTCCGGGTCAGTCAGTGCATTCCAGAGCTTGAGCCATTGTGGAAAGCAAGCTTGGAAAATGCATGGTCTCCTGCTATTTCAGACTCATACATTGCTCCTTAAGCAAGGCCCCCATTGCCTGGGCTCCAGGGACTACCAGACCACACCCTCCCCCAAGACCATGTAAAACACTGCCCAGGCTGTCTAGATGGGCCTTGGCCTCACTATCCCTATGCAATCCCCTTGCTAATGGGCCCCACCAAAAGCCAGGGCCATTGGACACGGATGTTCCTTAGGTGGCCATCTGTTGATCCAAGTGACCACGCCAGCCGGCTCTGCCCTCACCAGCACTCCACCCCGGCGCTGCCCAGCAGTGTCTCACTCGCCTCTCGCCTCCTCGTCCTGTCCCAAGAGCAGCCGCGGTGCTATTTGTCTAAGCGTCATGTGTGAGCTGCAGGGAGAAAGTCATAAATCCCTGCCCTGGTCTTTGGCAGCCTCAGACGTCGTCGGGCCCAGAGCCTCCTTTGCTTTCTTAAAGGTCACCAAATCTAATTAGAACCATTGCTAACTGTATATTCTCGTTGTCGGTAAGCCTTAAATAATAAAAATCAGACCGAATGAGACTAATCAAGGGAGATGGAAAATCAATGTCATATTTGTTCCAAGTAATTTCCTTTTCGAAGAGAAAAGCTCTTAGGAGTAGTTTGTGAATTTAAAAGATGTTTAAAGTTGCATCTAGACGTTGGAACATCAAAGTTGACCCCGAACGGAATTTCGTTGGATGATCTCTCTCCTTATTCCCGGAAAAGTCAGTGCTGCTGGGATAAAGGGCTACAGCGAGATGACAGTCTTCTTCGTGTCCGCCTTAAGTAGTCCTGGCTTTGCCAAAAATTTCAGAAAAAATTATTTGAAAAATGGATCCCTTAAGACAGGAGCAAAGAGTAATAACATATGGGATTCTTTTCCCTTCCCTCAATATTTTTCTGAGTGCTTTCAACTATGAACACTTAAGGGGAAAAAAAGAAGAAGAAGAAAAAAAAAAAACCCAGTAAGACATAGACATACACATACTCATCATAGAGAAAGGACCGAACCAGTGCCCCAAATGATCTAGCCCTCTACCTGAGATGCCCTAAGTGCCATGGTTGTGACAGTGGGGATAGTGCTTGCCAGGAAGACAGACGGACCCACTTGATCCGATGGGAGTGGTTCCCTAGCAGGGAAGGCGGAGCTTAACATCATCCCTATCACAAACAAGCAAGCACCCAGCACCCAAGTGGCAGGCTTCCTAAGCAAAAATTTTAACCAGACAGTCCCCAGGGATCCAAACAAAGTTGTGCCCTAGGTCTCTTGCCCGTAACATCTGCCTTACTGTGTGCGGGGCCAGTTGTGACGCGGGCACACGCATCGGTGCTGAGGACCTCTTTCGGGTGGCAGGCACAGCTTCTGCGGCCAGGGCATTCTGCTGCCGCCCAGCCGCGACGGGCACCTCCTGCACGGCAGGTAGCCCTCGGGTCCTAATAGGAGCAGAGCTGCCTGGAACTCTGGGTGGGGCCTCAGTTGATCGTGGGACATGCCAGCCTTGAGTCTCCCGCCTTGTCTTTTCCTTACTGCTGTTGCAAATGAGGCTGTAACTGCCGTCGTCGTGGGCTGCTTGAACACACGCTCACAAGAAGGCTGAGCACACAGTCTCTTGTTGCTTGCCTGCAGCCCACACCACAGGGTGAGCCTCCCCAGAAACAACATTGGATGACTCAGTCACCTGCTGGGCGCATTATCCTGTGCGTGCGGCTTCCTCCCTCCTGGCACCCTTGGCAAAAAAAGCGATAACCGCCAAGGCCAGTTTACCTTTCCCCCTAACCAGACTTAAATGATGTATTAGTATTGATATTTCATGATAGACTCCGGTGCATTTCTGTTTCCTTTACTCTCAATCTACCTCATGAATCGCTGGATTTCCAGGCCTGATCCCTCCTGGCTGCAGGGGCTTAGAGGCACAGTGTGCCTATCACTAACCATTCTTTTTTTGTTTGTTTGTTTGTTTGTTTCTGGCAGAACTCAGGCCCCTGCGCTTGCCAGGGAAGAGCTTGTTCCACTGAGCCATCTCCCCCGCCCCTATCACTAACGATCTGCGAGGGGGCCATGGCCCCTGGCAGACAAAGGGGACCTGCCACTCCACTGTCACAAAGGATGTGACCTAAGCTATCTGTTTTAGGTTTTGTTGTTGTTTCAACAAGACTAGGAATTGAACCCAGGGCCCCGTGCTAACTAGGCCAGTGTGCCGTTATTATGTTAGCCCCAGCCATAAATTTCTACCTTGGATTGCTCAGATGGGCTTAAAAGGGCGAGCAGGAGACTTGCTTTGTTACCACAACCTTTCTTCATGAACAAATGGCAGAGATTTCCTAAAGCACCGGCCAGTGTTGAAGATACCTGGTACTGGGCTGGTCCAACCAACCCCCACACTTGGACTCTGGAGGACTGTCTCCTAGGCAACCAGGGCTGCCGCTTGTCTGCACTTGCCTTTACTTTCTCTTGTGCTGAGCTCATGTGGACCGAGATGGGTCCCCCACATCTACCAGTCGTCCCCACTCTGGACCAGGTTCAGTCTTTGCTGAAGGGGACCAGCCTAAAAATGCACTCCCGCACTGAAGAGATCCTGCCAGGCTCTGGGTGGTTATTAGCTGCCCCTTAATTCCAAAAATGATTCTTTTGGAAAAGCTAATGAGTGCAGATAAAATCTGAAAAGGTAATATACTAACAACTTATAGTAGCACACTGATCTCACCAGCGTCCAAGTCAGCTCAGCGCATAAGCTAACAAGCGCTTTATTTTCTCAAAAAAAAAAAATCCCTAGAGAGACTTCCTTGGGCAACACTTTGGGGGACTGGTCTTAATGGTTCATGAACCTGAAAGGACTGAAATGGAAGATCTTTTCTTAAAAGCACCATAATTCAGTCTGGTCACTAATTCAGGCAGCGTGTCCTCCAATTAGGAAGGTTAAACTATATATCACATCCTGCATATAAATGGCCAGACAAAAGAATGTCATCTTGGTGGCTGATAGTCCAGTGAAGACATTGTTTTCTTCAACTCATTCCACTGAAGGGAAGAGAAAATCCAGTCCAATTTAAAAGTAACAACTTTAGAAAGACACTGTATTTGTTTCGTGACCGATAAAAAATGAAACACCTTTCTGGGTGAGCCACTTGGCCCTTTGGGGAAGTCATGTTTTCTGAAAAAAAAATCTCAAAACTGCAAAGCAGAAATGCCATTTAAAATAAATAACGCTGTAACCATTTTCAGAGAACCAGGTCCAATAAAAAAGAACACTTCTTGATCAGGGTGTTTTTACCCTGCAAATGGGGGAGGGCCCTTGCAGCAACTTGTGTGAGGATTCAGAATTTCAACCCCAAGCACAATTCCAAATTTAAACTAAACACATCAGACAAAAGGTGCTTCCATTGTACTGCAGTTCCGACGGCAGAAATACATTTTCCTGTTGCTTCCCGGGGTTGCAGAGGGATCAGTTTAATGTCCCTGTTTCAAGACTGCAGGAACAAGTCACCTCCATGAGCCCAGGGTGACAGCATCTCAGCCTTTAGGAAGGCCTCTCTCACAGCGTCCTCTCTGGGCAGGCAGGGCATGCTAACCGCCAAATCATAAGGCCTCCTGCAGGCTCTCCACAGAGTAGCAATTTCCTTTTGCTTTGCTTTGATTTTCTCCATCCTGGCAATTGAAGACAAACAGAGAGAGCCATTTTCTCCTCCACCAGTCAAAATGCCTTGGCCATTTTGTTGGTTTCAGCCCTTGCCTTTTCCTCTAAAACCATGGCTCAGAAAGAGATGCCCAGCTCCGTTCCAAGCTCCCTGGGTTAAAAAGGGCCCCAGCCACAACGGGTGCCCAACAGCCACCCCCTCTCCTACCACAGTGGGTGGGATCTTATTCTAGGTGGTGCGAGGGGTCAAAGGTGAGAGAGAGCTAGGCCGAGCCCTTTCTGGTCAGGATGACAGGATGTGCATTCCAAGTAGGCCTGGAACCTCAGATGACCACAGGGCAGATGAGATCTGGAGCAGATAAGGCCTCAATAGGCTTGGACTCTAGGAATTTAGGCTTGAGCAGGTGACCAAACTGCACTTTAACAGTTTCAGTCATCTCTCCACCATAATTTTTCCTATATTATTGAATTTCCAAAGTTGACTTTAGGGGCTGGGGATATGGCTTAGTGGAATAAGCATTTGCCTGGCAAGCGCAAGGGCCTGAGTTCAATCCCTGGTTCCACTAAAAAAAAAAAAAAAAGAAGAAGAAGAAAAGAAAACAAAGTTGACTTTAGATTTGTTGTTTTTAAATTTTCATCCTAAGCGATGATAGCCTCGAAATCCTACCATGAGTGGTCTAGGTATTTTCTCCTTAGAAGTACAAAAGAACATAGCAACAAAGTGGAAACAGATCTGACTGTGTCATCCTCAAATCCTTGCCGCGGGCCCCCAGGGGGTCTGCACAGCATATTTTGGAGGGTGGACCATAGTCGTGGCCTGGTAGAGCTGTGGAGCCCTCTCCTGAAGGATAGCTTGCACCGGGCCTGGATGGGGGACAGAGAGCCCAAGGTGTCAGGCGCTCAGAGTGTTACCTCTTCATCTAAGAATTACATCAGGTGACGCTTCATCCCAGGAGAAACTCATGTTCTCAACATGCTCAAGAGGGCTGCCTTTGTTCTCCCAGTTAGGAGAATCAGCCTGTAATTTCTGCCACCTCCGTCCGCTGATTGACCCACATTTCTAGCTCATTAGTGGGCTGCGCTCCAGCGCAGGCACATTCTCGGGCTTGTGGTAGGCTCTTCCTCCTAGTAAAATTCTAAAGGAAAAGAAAGGAAGGGATGATGCCTGTCTCAGAGCAGGAAACATGGCATCAAGAGGTGGCAGATCCTTCAGACATGACGCCCTTCCAAGGCCAAAAAAGAAGAGAAGAGAAAAGCCAATAGGATGGTGTCATGGTGACCACTTGTGATATTTGTTAGAGTGGTGCAGAAAAGAGATAGGAAAGATAAAAGAGGCTTTTATTGACTCCAAAGACATGGTGAGAAGCCGAGGGAAGATGTCTCTGACCTGAGACAAAGAAAGATGAGACTTTTATAGACTTTTGCTAGGGGTGGAGTTTGAGAGGCAGTTTCAATTCATGTAAGGAGCTGACTGGGGTCTCTCCTGCGTGTGCACAGGAAAAGGGAGAGGAAATTATATCCAGGACTGGGGTGGGGAAGAAGGAGGAAGTGGTCATTATTATCAATGGCTTCTGCCATGTTAGATGAACACGACAATAGTTCAGTAATTCACACTAGAGTCAGAACCTAGCACTTGCGCTTCTTGCTTTTCACAGAGTTCCTAGGTCGCTCCAACGACACCACACTCCCATGGCAGCAAATCACTCAGTGAATCAGGGAGTCAGTCAGTCCATCTGTCATCTTAGCCTAGGCCACATTTTTGTGGATTCTTTGGGCCTATAGTCACTGTTGGCTTTTTCACCAAAAACAATTGCATCAGTTGATAACAAGACACTTCTAGCCGGCTGCTGAATAAAGACTCTTTTCTTCTTTTCTCTCCCAAGACCATGAACTTCCAGAGCTTGGAGACCAAGCTGGATCAACAGAGGACAAAACACTTAACAAACCATGGACACTGTGTGGTCAGGGAGACTCACAAGGAGCCTGAAGACAGGCCAGGGCCTCGGGGCGAGAAGCTGTTGAGTTCGAGGGCACACAATTTGATCAGCGTGTCTCTGAGTCCTGGTATATTGGTCTGCACTACCGAAATGGATGGTGTAATTCCCTTGAAATTGAATCTGTCCCTTCCCTTTGGCACAGTGTTAAAATGCATTGTGAGGTCCAACTCCAGGGGTTGCTCCCATCAATTAAAGAGAACAGCCCAGGGCTGTTAGATGATCAGTTTAGTATCAGGTGAGGAATCTGTCACTGGAAGGACCTGTCAGGCAAGCTGGCCAAGCAGAAATTTAAACAAGGCTGAAGGCCTGAGGCGGGATGGGGGTGGTGCTGCCTGACATTCTGGGGGCACTGAACCCGGAAAGTTTGAGTTGACCTGGGGGTGCTGGGTAGAGCTAAGTTGACCTCCCTCCTGGCCATTTACGCAAAGGCCATTGCTGTGCCCTCCTCTGGGTTTGTAAGTCTGTGTATCTCAGAGTCTCAGGGCTTCCACAGAAGCCCACTGAGAGACACCCAGACCTGAATGCCCCTCAGGAGGGAGGCCTGGGAAGGCAGCCTGAGACAGCCCTGCTCCACCCCTACCAGTTGAGCAGCCCCAGGCAAGCGATCCACTTTGGGCCTCAGCTCTTCCTCTGTCAAGGGAAGGCTGAGATCAGGAATCCAGAGAATTCTGTGATCCTTTGGCTAAAGTTTCCTTTATGTGCAAGGGAGCCCCTAAAATCGCATGGATTACCCCAAGGGCTCAGGGTCCTGTGTCCTAGGGCTCCAGCCTCCTTATCAGGAATCACATCAAGGTAAGGACCGCACAGAAAGCCCTGCCTCTGGGCTGGCAGAAGGGCAAAGCGTAGCCTCCCCCAGGAGTCTCTGGTCCTTCTCTGTGGCTTCCCAGGATTCTTTTTGGGGCGCACACCTCATTCTCTCTCCTCTCCCTAGAGCCTCAGCCGAACCTGCTGGTTCCCCAAAATGACTCAGAGCTTCACAGCCCAACCTTCCCTTCAGGATCAACAGCCCTGGCTGACTGACAGGCAGCGACAGGTAGCCCACAGCCTGCAGAGTCCTCCCTGGGGCCCAGCATAGAGCAGGAGGCTGGGGCTTTTTGTGAGATCACAGACAAGTCCTCACATGTGGCCTTGACAGGCAGAAGGGGGAGGAATAAGAGCCTACCACGATGTCACTCAGAGACGAGAGGAAAAATAAATATCTGTCCTCTCGTCCATCATTCTTGAGACAAATTCCAGCATCAGTCAGGCAGAACTCCAGGATCCACCCTCACTAACCAGGCCAAGACAATGAGGCGGACGGGGGTTGCACACCCTGTGGAAGTGCCCTTGGCAGGGGCTGCGACTGTCCCTGGGGCCCAGGGGCTCAAACCTAAGAGTCTTTCCCTTCTGTTCAGCCCCTGGACCTCCCCTAGGAGCGCGAGGATTGCCCAAATTCTCCCAGGTCTTTTCCCAGAGGCCCATGGACAGCAGCCTAGCACGGCCGCAACACGGGGACTTCGTTCCTCCCTCGAGCCTAATCAGCATCATCAGTGATTGTGGAACAACCAGAGACCTCAGAACGTGGCCTGGGCTTCGAAGATGCTGAGGAGCTGGGGTTTATTTGCAAGGTGTGCCCAAGTCGCTGTGGTCATGTCAGGGACCCTCTTCACATCTGCTCCTCCCTCTCAGAGGTTTTGAGACACATGTGTGCACAGGTACACACACACACACACACACACACACACACAGCAGTGACCAATGTGACAGTAAAGGTTGGTGTGGGGCTGGTCACTGCATTGTTCTCTTGACTTAGGAATGATTAAATGTTCTTCCTAGTGCAACGCATAGTTCTACCCATGGTCCCCAGGCCCACGCCTGCAGGGACATGCCTCGAAGTCCTGGGTACTTACTGAAGTGACACGCTGGATGGCATCCACAACTGCCAGGATGGTGGCTGAGACAATGGGACACAAGTACCATCCTAGATCACACATACACACAACACACACACACACAACACAGGCCTCCAACAGACACGCCCACTGCCTTTGTATGCCATGCCCCGCGGTGGGCCTCATCCATCACATCTGTTCCTTTTTCTCCTTGGCTGTAACCAGAGGTGCATGGCTCACACAGCCAAAGAGACAGACACACCCTCTTTCCCAGGACCACAAAGGAGGTTAACCAACAGCCTCCACACAGGAGGAGGTCTGGGTTGAGAAGAACCTAGCATAAGACGCTCTACAGCCATGAACAACCGTGAGAACAAGAGCCCGCCCTCCTGAGACCCACTGCTCTCGTGTGCAGAGGCACTGTGGCCTCTCCACAAACATCTTCCTTCTCACCATGCGTGCGTGTGTGTGTGTGTGTGTGTGTGTGTGTGTGTGTGTGTGTGTTTTATAAAGGAAGACCTACTGGCCATTAGGAGGATGAAGCCCAAAGATGTATTACACTGAAGGGCACTTCTATCCCCACCCATGGAGATGCAATAAGATAAATTGGCATGTGAATGTCACCATTACAGTAAAAGCCAGCTTATCCGACAGGCCATCACTCAGAAGTCCCAGGCCAACCAGGATCACCATTCTGAATGATGATCTGAGGCTGTAGAACCTCCAAAGAATGACTCCATTATGCTGAGGGGAGTTTAATGTGCAACTGAGTTGGAAGTTCACGTGCGGGGCAGAGAAGATCAGACAGAAAAGCCAGCAGGAAGGGTCTAGAGATGGATCTGGTGTTTCCTAAAGAAGTGACCATGAGGAGCTGGCCTGACTCTCCTATGGAAATCTGGACTCATGATCGAAGGTGGGGTTGGGAGGGTATCAGAAACCAAATAACTTCTTCTGGAAGCCCCCACTGTCCTCTAGCCTTAAAATGCCTGGATTCACTCACTTGGCTCTGTACCATTCCAATGCGGCGACTCCTCAAATCCCCTGGCAAATAGGGATGTTCTTTCACCAGAAGGAATACCCCGTGTGCAAGTTATTAGCTCACTCACAATGCATTCTTTCTTTGGGGCTTCCTCCTTTTCACCTCTTGACTCCCTGTCAATTCAGAGCTCTCTAACATCAAAAGCTACTCCAGAAAGCACAGGTTACCTCATGCATGACATATGGAGGACCATTAGGCATTTTTTTTTAACCTTTGGTAAACATAACTTTGAAAAAGATGATTTAAGATGACTGTTGGGTCTGGCAGCACCTTTCTTTACAGTACTACAATCAGGCATGGAGAACAGAGGGCAGGCTTGAAAGAAGGACTCTCCTATGCCAAAAGAATGGCTTAGCTGCAGCCCTGGTATTGCATAGGTGGTTGGGTGTCCAGCCATCAGGCTATGATCTTCTCTGGCTGCAGGAAGAGGTGGCTTCTGCGCAGCATGAAGTTTCCAAAGCCACCAGGTCCCCAACGCCCAAGATATTGATTAGTGTCCTTTCTTCAAGAAAAGTGAGGCCAAGCACAAATACCGAGTCTCACCATGTCAAAATGGGATCTGGAGGGTTGAAGAGGCGTCCAAGAGCAAAGACAGTGTACTTGGACAGAAGGACCCAAGCGTGGCTCCCACAAGTCCATATACAAAGGAAGAACATAGAAAACAGAGGCAGTGAGAGAAAGCAGGAGACCCCAGAGGCTCAGGGAAACCCTGTGAGGACAGGTGTCTGTAAAGTCAGCTTTGTTGGGTTACAATGTGCCTACAGTAAAGTCCGCCCTGTTAGTATATGTTCATTAACTTTGGACAGATGAACATAGCTCGGTAAACACTACAGCAATCAAGATAGTGATTATTTCCATCCTTCCCAGAATTTCTTGGTTCTTTGAAGTCAATCCCTTCCCTAACCCTCAGGCAACACTTGCTCTGTTTTCAGTCCCAGTGTCGTATCAATGGAATCATGCAATGTGTCTCTTTCCTGTCTGGTAGAATGCCGCTGGTGGCTACTCTTGATTATCAGCCTGACTGAATTAAGAAACTCCTGGAGAGCTGATTGGATAGTGAAGCTACCAACCTCAGCAATGGATGGGCTGCTAGGAGGTGTCGGGGCCTTGGAGGAGGTGGGGCCCTGGGAGCATGCTCTTGAAGGGTACGGCTTTTCTCGAGCTCTCCCTCCCTTTCTGTTCTTCCTGGTACCATTTGGTGGGCAGTGTCCCTCCCTCCACCACTGTATTCTGCTTTGGAGGCAGCTGACCATGCACAGAGTCTTCCAAAGCCATGAACCAAAATAAATTTTTCTTTCGCTAAGTTCTTTTGCCCAGGTATTTGTTCACAGAAATGAAAACCTGACTGATCTGATGTTTCTGAGAGTTATTCATGTTACTGTAGACATCTAGACATCGCTACTTCTTATTGCTGGGTAATAGTCCCTGAGAGGTACGTACCGGTTCATCTACTCATGGTTAATGGCCATTTGAATTGTCTCTGATTTTTGACAATTATGAACAAGTCTGCCATAAAGCTGTCCAAGTTTTTGTGTGGAAGCAGGTTCCAACTTGTTTGAGTGAATACATAGGAGTGGAAAGGCTGAGTCATATGATAAATGGATAGTTAGCTTTATAAGAGCCCACCAAGTGGGTTTCTAAAGTGGCTCTACCATTTTATAAACTCACCAGCGGTGAATGAGAATTCCTGTTGCTCAGCATTCTTTCCAGATCTTGGTATTGTCTGTTTTTTTTGTTTTAAGGGAACCAGGGATTGAACTCAGGCCCTTACACTTGCCAGGGAAGCGCTTATTCTAATGAGCCATTTCCCCAGCCCCTGGTATTGTCTGTTTTTTTGTTGTGTTGTGTTTTATTCTTAGTTATTCTAAAACATGTGTCTTGGTATTCACTTTAATCTTTAATTTACACTTCCCTGATGAGTAATGATGCTGAGCATTTTTTTCTTCCAAATATACTTATTGTCTTAATATCCTTTTTTTGTTTATCTATATAAAACTTTTGCTTATTTAAAAATTAGGATTCTTATCTTTTGGTGGGTTGTCTTTATTGGGCTGTCCAAGTTTCTACATATTCTGGATACAGGTCCTTTATCAGAATATGCTTTGCAAATATACTCCCCACATTGTTGCTTAATCTTTCATGTTTTCAGTAGCATCGTTTGAAAAGCAGAAGTATTTTCAAATCTATTTTGAAAAGTTGAACTCACCAACTTTTTCCCCTTCTGAGTCATTTTTGTATCCTATTTAATGTTTCCCCAACACAAAGTGTTTTAAGAAAAGTCTTATAATTTGGGGTCTTGCCCTCAGGTCTGTAATCCACCCAAGGGCATTTCTGCATACAGTGTGAGGCTGGATCAGGATCTTTCTGTTTTAGGGTTCAGTAGGGAGGAGTGCACACCCAGTCTCTGCAGCACCATTGGCTGTGAACACTCCTCTCTGGACTGTGCCCCTTGGTAGCAGGTCCCCTATTTCACCAGAACCACGCTGCCTTCCTTGGACATGGACCATATATGTGTCTTAAAACCAGGAGATGCTGGTCCTTCAGCTCTATCCTTAGATATTCTTAATCCTCTGCCTTTCTGTATACGCTTTGTCAATTTCTAAAGCAGCAATAACCAAAGCAGCCTGCTGAGACAAGAGCAGGAAACTCGGTGGAGTTTCTGGTGCCTGAGCTCCTCTGTAATTGGCGTTGGACGTGTGCATGCATGGCCGGCACAGGCAGGGACCTGACACCCGCCTGTGATGGGGAAGGCGCTCAGGAAGTCAGGAGGGAACAACTTCTTCACAGAATAATTCGGCAGCTTCTTAAAACACGAGCTGAACATTTACTGCATGACCCATCAATTTCATTGTAGGTATTTAGCGAGAGAAACAAAAGCGTATGCATACAATTCCCCATTCAGAAATGTTCATGAAAGTTTTATTCACATTAATGCAAGACTAGAAACAAAGATGATCATCGCTAGTGAGTGAATAAGCAAATGGGGCGGATGAGTGCAATGGATGTGCCGTATTAGCGCAGGGAATGCTACTCCTCAATCAAAAGGAATAATGTGCTGAAACATACTACAAATCGATGGATCTCAAAAATGTGGTGACAGAAAGAAGCCAGGCATAAAAAGTATATGTCATTGGATCCATCTTAGATGATGCCCCAGAACAGATAAAACTACCCAATGATGATGAAAATCAGAGGAGTAGTTCCCTGGGGGAAGAACAGACATGGAAGAGGAATGAAGAAAATTTCTGGAAAGATAGACACATCCTCTCCTCCATGCGCCTTTGTCAGGACTGACTGAATAGTACAATTAAGACCTGAGCATGTCATTGCATGGAAATTACACTTCAGTTTTAAAACAGTTTAAAATTTGCAAAAAAGAAAATCACAGTGATTTTTTTTTTCTCCAAAGGGAACAATGCTTGGACCCATGTGCTGAAAGGGAGCAAAGACAGCGTACACAAGGAGCGCCTGGGGCTGGAGCCCCAGTTCTTAGTGGTAGAACCTAAAGGTGGAGGCAGTCCCGGAAGGGGCAAGGCTCTCAGCCTCGGCTCTGCAGTACTTGCCCTGCCATCCTGCCCCAACTCCCATCAGAGCTTCACTGTCATCCACAAGCACTTGTCCCTTCTGAGTGGCCCCAGAGAGAAGCACAAAGCTGACAGAAAGCAGTGGGAAGTGCCTGCAGCTCTTCGCCATTGTCTTTGACATCCAAGCATCAGCTTGACAGGGCATCACAGCATGAAGGCCACTGTGCAAGGAGAGGCGTGTACAGGAGGACACTTTCATCCTCTGCTGTCACTGAAGCCACCCTTGTACCACCCCTTTGGCCAAGAGGAGGGTGCAATTCCAAGATGCTCAGTGAGTTTCCAGTAGGTCACAAAGTGTCCTTACCCAGCTCCTGGCCTCTGGAGGATTCTGGACTCTGAGGAGGCTGCTCCCTTCACCCTGCAAATTTCTGCAATGAAATGTAAATGCTGGAAGCAGACTTGAGGTCTTTCTCTGCTCTGCTCCATGCTTGGGCCTGTGCTCAGTCACTGCACATAGTGTGGGTCTCAGCATATACTGAATGAAGGACTGAATGAATGAATGAGTGAGTGAGTGAATGAATGAATGAATATGCATTCTACATCTAGTAGAATCCAGGAAAGAGGTAGGAAGTAGATGAAGGAAATGAAAACCACCTCTACCACTCACAGCTACACCTTCCCATAGAACTCAGCTTGTTTACAAGAAGACAAACACTGTCTGGACTAACCCAGGAGAGTAAACTGCTATAAGAACACAGCAGATACTATTATGGACTACTGAACTCTTTTAGAATATTTTGCTGAGTTTTCACACCTATAATATT
>NDGN011273505.1:0-15603 GCA_002564285.1 Tympanoctomys barrerae | reverse complement strand
GTGATGGATTAACCAATGGTCAATTTGTAACACACAGCTGAGTAAGCATGGTGCTGGGTGTGGCAGGCCCACCTGAGGATTGTTAGCAACAGCATAAAAGGAGAACTACAGGGGGAAATGGTGTGCTGTTGGTGTGCTGTGTTCTCCTAGAGAAGCCCATCATGATACCTGTCCTGTATTAACTCAGCTGTTCTCATTATCAAAGGAGCTCAGGTCCTCAGTGTCACTAAGAATGGCTGTGGTTCTTTTTGGGAGTCCTTACCTCAACTGCCACTTCCTGGCTTCAGTCCAGATCCCTCAGCCTGCTGGCTCAGATTCTTTACCCAGCTGGCAGAGACTTCCCAGAACCCTCTGCTGGCTTTGAGCCTTGCCAGTATAGATTCTTGATACAGATTTACATGAGACATTGTCATATCTTGGCCTTTAGCTGAACTTGTGCAGGACATTGCCTGGGGATTTGGGTCCTCAGCTGGACACTTGGGGTTCTAGTGTGTGGGCAGAGCTTTTACAATCTTCTGCATTTGGCTTTTTGAGTGAATATTACAAAATAATCCTATAAATTAAGTGTCCTGTAGTAAATAAATTCTCTTGGAGGCCCGGGGAGATAGCTTGGTGGTCCAAGCGCTTGCCTGGCAAATGCAAGGTCCCAAGCTTGATCCCCAGTACTGCATGCCTTGCAGGCCACAAGAACCCTTGATGGGCCTTGCTGGCCCAAAACTGGGTGTGGTGGCATATGACATTCCTAGCTCTGAGGCACCTGAGACAGAAGAATGACTCCAGTTCGAGCTGTGTAGCAAGATCTTGTATCAACAACTAACTAACTAAATACATACATATATTCCCTTGTAAATTGTGACTCCAATAGAGGACTTTGTTATTTTCATGTTTTTAAGTTTGTGAAGTATGTATATACTTAATTCAGCCAATATACACCTTGGTAGAAAGATCCACAGTTAATAGTCCTCTAGTGTCCACTGTCAATTCCTTACAAGATAATGTGTTCCTAGCTCTCAATAAAAATGCTGTGTGAAAGAGCTAATCAGATATCTGCTAAACTATGGAAGGTAGAAAAAGAAGCGATCAGAGCTGTAAGCAACATTAGGAGAAGGAGAAACTGAAACAGACTTTAAAGATGGAATGTTTGGGAAGGCTCTGCAAGTACAGTAGGTTTTGGAATGTACGGCAGTATGTGACTGAGTACAGACCACTGGAGGCACAGAGCGTCTGCGCAATGCAATCCAGAGTTGCAAGTAGGCTGATTTAATATTTTTGTTTGCAATGGCATAGACTATAAAATATTCATGTTCATATTCTAAATATGTATGCCTGGAGTAAATAAATAATTTATGCTATAGGCTATAAATTATTTACCAAGTTATTCTAAATATATACACTGTTTGCATTTTATTGAAAATAAAACAAGTAGGCTGATGATCTCTTGGGTTTACAAAATAAAAAATAATCAAGACTTCAGTTACAGTGGAATTGTTAATAAAGGAGAGTGAAATAACAGAAGACAGCTCCAAATATATTGAAAAACCATGAAAATTAGCCTTCCTTATAGAAAATACCAGTTTTACTGGAAATCTCAAACACACAGATATGAATTAATCTTTTTTTTTTCCTGAGCTAAGCTTTTGGATTAGAAAACAAGGCAACACAGACAAAATCTTTTTTAAAAAATTGCTTACATTTCTTAAGGCTTGCTATGACTTCAAAGAGTAAGCAAGATAATGTTCTGTTTGGGTTGGATGCTCACGGAGACGTTGCTGCGCCTAGCTGCTTCATTCTTCTGAATTGCTCTGCCAATTTCAAATCCTCAGCAATGCCTTAGAATAAAGCTCCTTGCTGAATAAACTTGCTTCCTTCTTAAGCATAGTATCTGCTCACTGGTCATACAGTTCAGACTCATTCCTTGGCAAGCATGATTCTGAGTCAGGGCCATTTCTCTTGCTTCTCTCCTCTGCAATAATAAGAAAATCCTGACTTCTGCTCTCCTCACGCAGGGCCTGGATGCCTTCTCACTGTGGCTCACAAGGGCTCAGTCTGTGCTGGGAATCAAGAGACTTATTCTAATGCCCAGAAGGTGGGGCCTATTGGGAGGTCCCTGGGGCTGTGGGGCACTACTTAGGAATGGATTCATGTTCTTGAACAGGCATGGGTTTGTTTTGCAAAAGTGGAATACTTATAAAACTATGAGTTTGTTCCTATCTTGCTCTCTGGCTAGTCCTCTTTGCTTTTTTCATGTCATTTATAAGACAACAAAGAAGCGCAAAACCTTAGTATTAAACTTTCCAGCCTCAAACCATGATGAGTATGTTTTTTAGCATATGTGCTGTTCAAGCAAACATGGTGATGAATACTTTTATGTATTATCTACTGCATGGTATTTTCATATAGCATTCTTAAACAGACAAAGATAGCAACATAGTTCCAATTCATATATCTTTATTCAGAGATCCCTTTGTCAGTCTGATACCATTTATTCTCATTTTGTCTGGAAGTTGAAAACTATTTCTTTGATACTTCTGTCTGTAAGTTGATGCATTTACCTAGAAATGGTGCCCTCGGTAAAGAATATCCTGAGCATTACAGTGATCTTTTTATGATACAGTATTGGATATTGTTGGGTGTCCCTATCATTGGTAGCCCTACCACTAAGCCCATATTGTAAACTACAATCTCTGTGTAGTAGAGTGGTTAATTCCAGGCTTCTCTCCTAAGAACAATTATACTTTTCTCTCCAGGAACCCTAGAGTCACTGTGGCTCTCAACTCTCTTCTTTGTCAACAACAACATCATATCAGAACATTACTCAGAACATGTATTCTGATGGGCAGAGTTGGTTAGCATTTGTGGCAGCCAATAGAGAGAGATTAATGAAAGTATTTCTCTCAGGACTGTCTGTGGGGAATCTGAGCCCAGACCATGGCTTGACGTGATCCAGCTGTCACACTAAGACTGGGCAAGGTGTGGCATTACCTGAGATACAGCTAGGTGTGAGATCTGGATTTCAGGAAAGGACCATTGAGAGGGAAGGAAGCCACTGACCTGGACAAAATGCTGTGGCATCCTTAGCTTGAGCATCAGAGGCAAAGCTAGAAGTTGACAAACAATCCATCCTATTGAGTCTGTCCTAAGGAATTGATTTCCTTCCTTTACTCAGACTCTGGATCTACATTTGTAAAGAGATTGCAGAGGGGAAGCACTGAATAACACTTTGATTTGTTCTAAAATCTCATTTTCCCTCTTTATTTCATTTTTTCTACCTTGACTTTACCCCTGAGTCTCACCAAATCAGTGATGTCATTTTTATCAAAAGAGAACTGGCCAAAAAGAAAGAATATAGATAAAATAAAGAAGAGCGAGGGTGAGGTTTTTGAATAGCATATGCCAAGGGTTTCTACTTGTATGACACTTTTCATAAAACTAATTTTATATTTAGATGTAAATATTCCTTCTCAATTATTTTTAGTTTTAGTGATGAAGTGTCTTGCAAGTATTTATGTAACTCAAAATTTCTTCATCAACACAAGCAATGTTTATGCCTCCAAATAGCTGTCATTTAATTTAGAGGTCAAGGTCCTCATGTTTTCTTACCACTTCTGTTTTTCTTTTTAATATAATTAATTCATAAAAGTTACATATTATTGATCCTTTTCTTTAACAGAGTGAGTGATTTTTATTTTCATTTATGTACTTTTGTGTAAATTCTAAATGCTACAAAGGATCTCCATCACTTAAAAAATATTAAAGTAACAATGGCAGTGCAAATGAAAACCTCATAATTATTCCCCATGAAGCTCTCTTGGGCCTTTTCTCCCATGAAAACATTTTTCTCTTTTCATGTGAATGAAAAGAAACTGTTCAATCTCTTGTTATACTTATTTCCCTTGAGTTTTTTTTTTGTCTATAACTCCCACCTTATCTTATCACTCCCACTTTTATTGTTGCAATAAGGCAGTTCATGGAGAGGAAAGTAAAGATGCTATTTTCCAGTGGCGCTATGAATGACTTGTTTTAACTCCATGACATTAACCACTAATGCAGACACTCCACCAGACCTTTTTCCTTTCTATAAATCTGCTCAATTAATGTTTTGTGGCTGTGCATGAACCAAAGGGAAGGCCATGCACCTTCCTCTCTCTCCCTCACCTCTGTTGGCACCTTTAGTTTGACACAGGAGGGGTAGAGATGATGCCCTAAATTATGCTTAGTACCTTTCTTTGCTAGGATGCAGGAAAGACACTTCTCATTCTTGATTTAATACCTCAAATCCACCTATTAAATCTTGGTAACTTCCTTTTGATATTTTGTATTTATTTCTTAGTGACAACAAAGAAAGCAAAGACAATCTTTCTTATTTCTTACCTTTTTTATTTTCACTCCTGACTCAGTATCTCTAGCAGTGGAATGTGGCCTCCTGGTTCCTGTCCTTCTCTGCTTTTTACTCCCCTGAGTCTTTTGTTTGTTCTTCAGTTCTTGGCTTTACTGATTGTGGGACCTGACAACATGGAGCACTTGTGTGTGGCTCAGGCTTTGCCAGTGCTGATTCTTTTATTCCTTCCCATTATTTCTTACTCTTGATCTTTTATAATGATAAATAATATTTCTGGATCTCTCAAATGAAATTTTCAGAGAGAACTAGAAAGAGATTTTACATCAGTTTCCTAGAAAGAAAAGGGAGAAGATCTGCATTTAAAAAGAGAACAAGTACATATATTTGGTGACCTAAGCTTTCTCCACTGCAGTGACTGAAAACTCCACGGAGAGAAGCAAATCATGACCTGTGTCTCTGCAGCTCTCTCTCTCATGTGACACAGCACAACCAGTGAAAGCCATCCACCTTTCTCTCTCACTCATTTGCCTCACTAATTTCCACTTATTCTACAAGATTTGTCTCAAACACCTATATCCTTCTTGAAACGAATTCTTTCTTTCAGCCTTAATTCGATGAGTGTCTTATCTCACAGCCCATTCCTATTTAGCCATGTGATCACCCTCCAAATATCCACAGTATCTCCCCCCTTTTTACTTTACTCCTAAGTATCTTGCATTGTAACTATTTATTTTTGCCTCTAGACTGATCATTCTCAAGATGTTTTAGCACCTTTTGTTCCTGAACTCCTAGCACAGGGCACATTTAGATGTCAAGAGATATTTGTCGAATGGATGAGTGATTGTGGCTGTGGTCCTTCTGTTACAGCATCAAAGACAAGAACTATAGCAGGGGACGAAGGTCACACTGTGTCCTAGATGTTCTTCCCTGTGATTCAAATGGCCAATAACATCTTTTCCCTGCTGGAAATGGAATATGTCAATGGAGTCCAGATTCTCTGCAAATGAAATCCCTCTGCAGCCTCTGGGACTTTGAAGCAGGGTGCTGATTGTAGGAAGGGTAAACTGTGCCACTGTGCTCGGCATCTCTGGTTGCCAGCACTTAGCCATCTCATGCAACTTTCATTTCAGTTTGCTTTGTGGTTTTTAATCTCTAATGTTGGCAAGGAGAGAGTGAGCAAGAAAAAAGTCTCTGATGTTCTTCGGCAGCTTGGCAGTCACTCACAGCTTTGGAAATCTGAGTCCATCCCCATGTTCTCTGTGTGGCGGCATAGCGCCAAGAGTCTTAGCTCTGCAAAACCGAGCTCAGTTGCTGACTGTGAGCTAATATATGCACTTTGCACACACTCTGGTGTTGACTGAGTGACGATAGGGCCCTGGAATAAAACTGCTAGCACTGAATGGGCTCCTTGAAAGCATAGTCTCATTTTTACAACTAAAATATGAGTTATCCAGAGAAGTGAGGTTATTTGCTTAAGATAACACAGCATTTAGTAATAAGAATGGAAAGCAGATTAGAGGCAAATGCCTGTGTCCAATTGCTTGCTAGCTGTGCACACCACATGGATTGTCATTTCCAGCTTGGAGAAGAAATCATAACTTAGATTAGCATATAGAGAAAGGAGTCAATTTGCTGTTACATGAAAAGGACATAGATTTCTGCTAGGTGGAATTCTGAAAGGCTGCTTGAGAATCTCTCTGAGGATTCTTTCATAATAATAGATACAGTAGCTACCCAAGCAGCTGTTTGGACAACTCTGTGACATCGTGTCAGCACAGTGACCGGCCCAGAGCCTGGCCTTAGTGGATGCTCAGGTAACAAGAGCAGTTATTACAATCAAGGATGTTGTCCAGCCTTGCCTCCATCCCAGCTCCAGAGAGCTTCCCAGTGGGCAATCAATGCAGTAATCCACTGGCTGCAGAGCAGTCTAGCAGGACACATTTGAGAACTGCTTCAGAGCAAATCTAGTATGTAAGAAAACAACCAAATTCCCACAAAGCCTAATTATTTGTTCTGTTTATTAATAGCTCTGTTCTTCCCCTATCCCCCTGCAACAAATTAGGATCTGACTTGAGGTACTACTCCGGTGAGGGAGAGCCTGGTGCATTTCTGCAGGGGGCCGCTCCTGCATAATGCATCCTGGCATCCAAAGGGAGTCTGGATGGCTGCCCGAGCTTAGCTTTTCTTTGCATCTCCCATTATTGCCCATAACAGCCTTCATTATGATTCAGGTCCCTTTACTGAACATATAAATAAAATCGGACAAAGTTGTAAGTAAATCCTTTAGTGGTAAAAGCTGATGGAAGAGGGCAAAAATTAATTTTATGCATGAAGAATCTCATTAAGTAGCTTCATGAAAACAAAAGGAACTGGCTTCAGAGACCTGAGGATAAAGACTTCTCCAGGGTGCATGCCTCACAGCCTTGCCTCTGAGGAGCCCATCCGCTCCTGATGCCCATATGGGTTCCAAGTGTCACAGGAGGTCTAACCCTGTACCATGTAGGAAAGGGCTAGGCAGCCTAGGCAGGCAGAGTCCAGCTGCCCTACAGACTTCATCCTTCTGCTCTGGCTTTGCAGATGGCAAGTTGAAGAAGGGGTTGCCTACTCCATGAGCAAGGGCTTGGAACAAGGCAGCAGCAGCAGCCCTAGAGAGACTGCATTGCCTCTGCTAGGAAGACGCAAGCCTGCACGGTCCCTCACCTGCAATTGCGCCAGCTTTTCTTCTGTAGGACCCTTTGGTGCTAATTTTAACCTGTCATGCTGTTCTGCCAAGGAGAGGGAGATGAAGTGGGAAGGGCAGGAGTAGAATATACCAGGGTTGTTTCCAGCAAGGCCAGGATTCAAGGAAATGTACACCAGGGAAGGGTGATCTGCCAGTGAAGCCCGTTTCCATGGTTGATTCTACTTTCATTTGTGATTGATTTATAACGTGCCACATCGCTGCACTTTTTTCTGCTTCTGACTCATAGTGTGTGGCATCGATGATCCATTATATCTGGTTTGTTTCCTCTCTAGCAAATAAACTGTTGACGTAAAAGGCAAAAATAATTTGTTCAGTGCTCCTCTAAGCACTTCCTGCCTTCAGCCATGGTGTGTCCTGGCTTCTGTTATTTGTCAACCAGGGTGGACTTTCTCTACCTATAAAATAATTCATCATTGCTTACTTTTAGTTTCAGTGTAATTGAAGATCATTTCATAAACCATTTATTGCCATAAGTTGGACTGGCTTGTTGTGTAAGCATATCCTAATCGCACTGTGGAAGTCTGCAGAGAAAATAAAGCTTTTATCAAGGATTACGTTTCCATTGGTGAGTGCCACATAAGAACCAGACAATCAGGTGCTGCGAAAGATACAATGCATACCAGAGAAAATAAACAATAAGAACAAAAACAGGAAAGACAAGAAAACAACACAAAAAATCACTTCAGTAGCAATTTATTATTAGTATAGAACTGCTCCACTGTAATTCGATCTGTGACCCTCCAAAAAAACTGAGCAAACGCTGAGCCTGCTAACACTTGCCTGTGGTTGTATGTTGTCAGGGAGGCAAAAATGACGAAGTACTTGCTGGAAGGTAATCAAGTTCATAAGCACTAAGAAGTGACCAAGATGGGTTCCAATTCTAACTTCACCTCTTGCCTACTCTGGGACGTTGAATCAAATGTTAATCTCTCTAAACACTGGTCTGCCTGCTGTTCCTTTGAGAATGCGTGAAGCTACCCAGGGCAGTTGTGCCGTAGTTCCTCCAAAACTGACAGCTCTCATGAGCCTGTAGGGAACTTGAGATTGGATATGTAAGGTGAGCCAGACTGTAATCTCTGGGCTGCTTCCAGTCCTGTGCATCTGACTACTCCTTCATCTCACTGAATATTTTTGGCTCCATATGGCATGCCTTCACTTTGATAACAGTACCAAAGGGATTAGAATAAAGAGCAAATGCATTTTTGAAATGTCAGCCCCGGAGTATTGTTTGGATATGGTTTCTAAGTTCCTTTCCAAATTGTTTTCAAAGAATTGAATGTTCTATCTTAACTATGCTTTCTGATCAAGGCACCTGCTTTATTGGTTGGGGACACCTTTACCTTTATAAAGCTCCAAATTCATCATAAGCCCAAACTTAATTGCCTTGTGCTCAGTTGCTGGATTTGCCTTTTGTTTTGGTTGTGGCCAGAGAAGGTAATATTTCAGTGTTTAATACCTCATTTAAAGTACAAAATATTAACTAGCTATCTCCGTACAATTTATTCGGTAATTATTCATTTTTATTAAATGTAGATAGTTGGCTTAACACTAGTAGCATGAAATCTGTGCAACCTATTTGGTACTCTTTTAGAAATGTGAGCTCACATGCAGGCTTTATACATAGAAAAATGCAAATTTAATTATTTCTTCTCAGACATTGTTTGTGTGTGTCCACTTTGTTAAACCACTGGTAGACAAAGCTGAAAGGATTGTCCTAGTGTTCCAGATTATGCATATTTACCACCTTAGGGCTTCCTGTAAATATTTAAGATTAAGGCTTAGCCAATTTCTTTTAATTACTCATTTGCTGCTGTCCTATGAACTTGTACTGGAAGATTATTAAACTAGTCAAAACTTGAGATTATGCAACTGGAAATATTGAAGGGCATAGAAGTTAAGGCAACTATGCAGGTCACAGAGCTGGACAGTGCCAGAACAGGCTTCTGGCTCTCAAGGTCATCCTAGACCACCAGCTAAATACTGCTCCTGGGAACAAATGGTTTGGTGTTACATCCATGAGGTTTTACCAGTCATTTACTTAACATCTGATGAATGATGTAAATATGCAGCATTTATTTTAACCAGAAAACAACGTTGCAATATTATAAGAGCAAAAGACCTAGAAGACCATAGAAGAGGACCCCAAAAGAACCCATGTTTGGAGACAATGACAAGGCACGAGAAACCCCAGCTTTGTTTTTCTCAGCAGTTCTTTGACTATAATCTTTTTATTTGACATGTTGTGTCTTCGGCTAGCCAACCAAGATATCGTAACTTATTTCACACCCACCTCTGACTCCTGCTTTGGTGACACGCACATCACATAGAGAGGCTATCATTTGCCAACAGTGTGATAATAGACTTTTCTGAGAAGAGGAATATGGATGCCGTGTGACAACGCTTAGAGAAGCCAGACCATCTTAGGTGGTAGGTTCTGGACTTGCCTTCCTGTTTTTCCAATTCTGGTGATTATGGGGAAAGCAGCTGAATAGTTAGGAGGGTCAGGAGTCATCTGATGTCTGCAGAATGGCTCGAGTTGGAGCTGAGAGATCCTTGTTCACATCCACAGATGCTGCATTCTGGCTTGGCAGAAGTACATGAAGCCTTTGGATCTTTTTTGTTATGTACCTCCTTCATCCTGATGATAGCAGAAACCAGTCTCTGCTGTGTTTTCAAAATGTGAATGGCCTGAGTACCCTTGAAGAAACTCAATATAAAGACAAGTCTTATGCTAAACGATGATTAAATTCTGAGCTTCAATTTCCTCATTGGAAAAATGTGAGAATTTGGCTGTTAACATAGTGCTTGGGTAGTGATACAAATCAATAAAATAATTAATAACTAATGATAGCTTCTCATTACTGCTAATTACATTAAAAAATTTTGATGCAGAAATGTTTTGTTGTGAAAAACTGCAAGACCCTCTACCATATGCAGAAACAGATATGCTCTAACTGCCAGCAGTTTTTAAATCTCTGTTCCCAAAGCATTTTGCATTAGAAGAGCATATGTCAAGCAATGCGCGTTTCATAGTGATTGCAGTTATCTGTTTTTAGGTGTTTTTTCGAGGGCAAATGTCATGGTTTATTTGTGTATCCTTGATGCCGGATGTGTCTCCCAGAACATAGTAGGTATTCAGGTAATGAGTGGTGAGTAATTGAAAAGGGCCATTCAAGTTTAGGTAGGTATGGCAAGAAACACACAGCTTCCATCTGAGGAACTGTAAGCCCTCTGGACTTGGAGTTTAGGTTTTCCAAATTGCAAAGGATTGATAATCAACTTTCTTCTCCCCCTGCTTGCCTAGTAACTCACACTGCTATGGGCTAGAGATACTTTGGCAGAGCTAAGGCAAAAAGCCATTCTGTCAAACTTGGCATCTTGATATAAATTCAGAGACTGGGTCGACTCCTTGTTTTTTTTTTTTTTTTAAAGTATACATATGAGACAATCTGGGCTCTCTTTTGTCTTCACTGGAGTCAGATGGTTGCAAGTTTTTTCAGGGTTCATTTTATTCCTTTCCATTATGAAGAGAAAGAGAAATCAACATAGGTGGGAGCTTTTACCAAGTTGGCATGCTAAGGCTGTGTGTATCTTTATTCCAGAAAGGATAGTTGAAACAAAACCTTTCAAAATTCACAGACACCATAGTGGCTTCTTGGTTTGATAGTAACTCCTAGGAAGGAAGAAGGGAACTACACCTTTATTTAGTAAACACTTGTTATGGTTCCAATAAGTTAGGTCAAGATCTTCTCTTTTAGTAACATTTGGAGATAAGCTGCCAGGTAAGCAGAAGAACTTTAACAGTTCTCTAGAGCTTTGGGAAAACCTTAATTCTCCTTTACCAATGTCAAATCAGCACATCTTGCAAAGCAGACTCATGGAATCCGCCAGGGGTCACATCTTCTGGCCCTGGCAGGTTTTAGTGGCTGCTCCAGATGACATGTGGGCAAAGAGCAAGCATTATGCTCTGGCACATACATTCTCCATCCCAAATGCATTTATGTTTACCTTGTTGACTCCATATGAGCTCAAACAGAGCCCCCCTACTTTGATTTGTTCTTTTCTCTTAATGATTTCCAAAAAGTAACAGGAAGATTGCAAATATAGAAACAAACAAAGAAAAGAAGATACATCCTAAGTAATTTTTAAACAATTCATCTGGAAAGCTTATACACAGCTGCCTGTGCATACAAAGGCCATTACCTGTTCCTGGAAAGATAATATCCCCACTTCCTGTTCACTGCATTTATCTTCTCTGCTTGGCAGAAGAAAACCATTCTGCTTTGCCTAGCAGGAGACCAGGGACCAATTTTCATCTCACCTGCTTTCATCTGAACTCATATGGCTGCCTACTAGGGCACTTGCCTGGAATGCTCAATAAATATTTGTATACTTTACTCAGTAGTGCTGTTTTCTACTGTATTAATCAAAACAAGACAAAGTCATTTGAAACAGATATTTACGGTAAAAGTCTATTTAGAACAGTGGCCAGGAAGATTTTAAGAATCCTTAGAACAGTACCATGCCATTTTATAGTATTCTTTTCAGGTAGGTCTGACTTTCTACTCTTAGAATCAATATATTTTTTTCCCTTGTTTACCATTCCCTGATGGCTACTGGGGAGTTCCGGAAAAAATCAGAGCATCTTATTGGTTTCCTGACCTGCCACTGTATGACCTCAGAAAAAGTATTTAACCTTGCTGGACATTTATTTCCTCATCCATACAATGAGAAGGTTGGAATAAATCATCTCTCAGTCTTGGCTTTTTAAGAATTTCTTACATACTGACCCCACTCTGTTGGCAGGCCTTGCCTGGAGCAATGAACTCTGAAAAGCTCCCTTTTGACTCAGAACAAGGGTGCATGAGTCAGATACCCATGTCTGTGGTCACAGTGAAATGAAAGCTGAACTGGCGGGTTGAGTGCCAGGTACATGCCAGCCAGTTGTGTTCTACCCCTTACTAGCTGTGCTACTGCGGGCAAGATAGCATGCTGGTACTTGTGAAGTTGTAAGAATTAAACAGAGTAATACATCCAAAGTACTTAGAACAGTGACCCCAACATAGAATAGAGTCAGTAAGAGCTTTTTGTGGTGATTAATTTCGTAAACCTAAAATCTTTCTCAGTTCTGATATTTAATTATAAGTCAATACTTGCAGTTGATGAGAACTAACCAAAAAGTCTTATGCTGGGCAGGGAAGTACTTGGTTTTAAATCATTTAAGAAGTGTCATTAGTAATTTGATACTGGGGATTGTGGAAAGGGAATTAAAGGATTTAAAATTAAATATATGGAATTATTTTCTTCATAGTAACAAAGATTCTTTGTAGCCAAATTTTAGTCAATCTCTTGAATGATCTTAAGTCTCACTTGTGAATTTTCTAGTAAAATTCAATTTTGTGAGAGCCCTGGTAGGTCAGCCCTGGTAGGCCTCATCCTAGATGTCTGATTTCCCTTGAGATAAGTCATCTTCCTTTACTGTCCCCCAGATATTGTCTGATCAGCCTGCCCTGCCTACTGCAAGAACCCTATTAAGTGTGTTTAGCCAGCAACTTTTTTAATCTTAATAGAAGAAATTTTCTATCCACTCACTCTTATGTAGCTCCTTGGCTACAACTTCTTTTTGTTTGTGCTGTATTCAGAGTTGAATGCATTCTCTCCCTCTCTCCTCAACAGCAAGAATCCACTGTGCTGCTCCCAGTGGTGGTCAATGTGGATTGCCAACTCGATTGGCCTTAGAAAGGCCTTGAGGATTAGAAAAGGCCACTTTTGAATGTGTCCGTGTGGGTCATGAGGCCTTGACCTTAGAGGTTATATAGGACCCATAGCTCTTTCCTCTCAGATTCTTCCTCAGCATTTCGTTTCCCAGAAAAATGAACTGAGAAGTTTTCTTCCACCACACCTTTGGTACTGACACTTCTCCCTTAGAGCCAGCTGACCATGGACTGAACCCTCTGAAACCAGGAGCCAAAGAAACTTTTTCCTCCTTCAAGTTATAGGTACTGAGAGTTTGTGTTTAGGAATAGAAATTGCATTGATAGTCTCCCTATATATGGAGTGATGAAGCCAGATAGTCTACCCTGCTATGCTTTACAGTGATTTGTTGTATAATTTCTCTTTAATAATAGGAAATTGCCAGCAGGTGCCTAATGCTACACTATCAGGGAGACTTTCAAACCATGGGAAGTATAACTGATAGTCAATCTATTGTCTACTATTGAGAAGAATTTTTTTTTCTTTTTCTTTCTTTCTTTCTTTTTTCTTTTTTCTTTTTTCTTTTTTTGGCTTGCTCAGGCTGCCTTAAGGCTGGTCTGGTAAGGCATGTGGAGCTGGAGATCGAACTGCGGTATCCTGCACCTGAGACTGCATTTTTGTGAGCAGGCACTTAAACAACTGAGCTAACCAGCAGGCTCCCACTCCTGTTAATTTATTAATTTATAAAATATATAATTAGGAGATCTCTACTATTATGTGAGACACTGGAGATGTAATGATGTTTTTCTTTTATAATTTCTTTATTTTATTTCAAAGAGAATAAAAAATAAAAACAATATAGAATTTCAAAACAAGATGATTGAACATTAACAATGGTTGTTACTGTGCACATTATCTTCAGAGTAGTTGTTCAGATTATCAAATATAGGCATGCAAAATTATTCCAAGGGTGGAAACCTTTGTATGAGAATTAAATGTCACTACAGCTAAGGGACAGTGATTCTGACACTTTCTATAGCTAATGTCAAGCAATGTTATGCTTCAAGATTTTTAGCAAAACAAAACAAAGCCTGGGGACAGAGCTCAGTGGTAGGGCACTTATCTAACTTGCGTGAGGCCCTGGCTTTGAACCTCAGCTGTCTGCTAAAAAGAAAAGCCTTACTTCAGCCAAGTGTGGTGGCACACACCTGAAATCCCAGCTGCATTGTCAAGACTCCGTCTCAAGTGGGACCCCAAAGCCTTATTTATAAGATGCTGCATATTCAGTTTCCAAATGGCTTCAAGCGTCTCGCTTTTTTTTGCTGGACTAGTCAAGGTTGTGTTTGTTCATTTGTTTTTTGGTGTTAGAAATCAAACCCAGAGCCTCAGTCATGCTAGGTAAGCATGCTACCAAGAAGCCACACTCCCTGTAGTCCTTTTCTGGTTTTGTTTCATTTTGCTTGTGTTTTTCCTATGGGGGCCTTGCCCTTGTAGTATTGGCTGACTTTAAACTCACTTTTGCAGCACAGGCTGTACTGGAATTTTCAGCAGTCCTCCTGCTTCAGCCTCCCGAGTGCTGGAATTACACACATGTGCCATTAGGGACTTCTCCTTAGTGAACATTTTCCTTCCAGTAGAGACCTCTGAAATGTTGCTAAGAGCAAAATGAGTACAGGACTCTGCACATCACGATCAGCAGACTCCACAAGCCTCTCAGTCCTCCGCCTGGTTGGATTGGGGCACAGCTGCCCTCTGTACCCCTATAGCTTTCTGCCCTGAGAGGCCAACCCAGTGCCCGCCTGCAACTCCTCCAGCCTCGTCTGGTGGCTCCTTCCGGCCAGCAGCCCCTGCTATCTGGGCGTCCTGTAGCTCCGGGACTTGTTTCTCTTCACCTGGTCATCTCTGCTGTCTCAGTTTGATGTCGGCCTCAAGGCTGGGCGTGGTGGCACACGTCTGTAATCCAGCACTTGGGAGGCTGAGGCAGGAGCATCACTGTGAGGTCCAGGTTAGCCTGGGCTACGCTCAGCCCAGCTTAAAGGGCATAGCACAATCTTTGTCTCAAAAAGGCCAAAAAAAAAAAAAAAAAAAAAGTCGGCTTCAAGCCTCAGGGTCTCAGATCTGCTGGTCTGGGCCGAGCTGGAGCTCCTGATGATCCTTGGTGGCCCGCACCTCAGTTCATGACCAGTCCTTCCATCGCCACCGAGGCTGGCTCACCTCCTTTTCCTTCCCACAGCTAACCTGTGAACACCTCCTCCTGCCTCCACAGGTAAAATATGTCTACGTCCAACCACATCTCCCTGCCCTACGGGTCCCAGTGTGGCCCCAGCACCATTTTCCCTCACCCGATTGCCGTCTGCCCTTTGCCCCTTCAGGCTCTTCTCCAAAGTCAGCCAGCAGTGTCCCTTTTGGTTTTTTCAGTGCTGGAGATCAGAGTTGTTTTTTTTTTTTAATTGTGTCACTGTGATAGTCAAAACCATTTAGAGGCTTCCTGTCTAACTCAGAACAAAATCCAAAGTCTTTAAAATAAGCTCTGAGGGCCCCTGTGCTATGTTCCCATTGAGACACCTCTCTGCTGCTCGCCTCCCTGTGCCTGCCTCCACCCCGGCAGTGCAGACCCTGCTGTTCCCCAGCACAGACAGCTCCACCTCCTGCCTGGCTCTGCCCCACAGGGCTGCATGCACCTCCCTGCCTCCCCGCTCCACGCAGACCTCTCCCTACATCCTTTTCTCCTTTAACATTTGTTACTGGTCACAGCATCATGTAGTTATCTATGATACTTCTGGTTTGTTTCCCCTGGAATTGAAGCTTGTTGAAGGCCCAGACGTTT
>NDGN011273491.1:0-12851 GCA_002564285.1 Tympanoctomys barrerae | reverse complement strand
GAAGAAGAAGAAGAAGAAGAAGAAGAAGAAGAAGAAGAAGAAGAAGAAGAAGAAGAAACCTAACAGTAGCTACAGCATAGGACTGTGAGACTACTGACTACATTAATTTGTAACATGACGAGAGTGCTTTTTAGAGCTGCTTAAACACTATGTGGCTGTGAACATTTCTCCAGAGCAGGCATTTAAAGAATTACTGAGTTATATAACTATGAAAGTTGTGGAGACAAAGATGAAGTTGCTACATTGAATAACCAAGTTTCCAAAGACAACAAGTTTATTTGGGACTGAGCACTGCTGTGCAAAATATGGTGCCAGAGTAAGTAATGGGTGCTCTCGGGGCTGCAAAGACAGGGGTTTTTAAAGGTTAAGTGACAACAGTTGAGGGAGTTATTTTAAAGCATTTTTCCTCGGACATGAGGATCAAAAATAAGGGTGGCATCAGGTTGAGGCTGGCTGGGCTGTTTCAGGGTACACGTCCTCACAGGATTTTCTGTGTACAACACCGGTGCAAGGTTGTGGTTCTAACAGAGCCTTTTGTGATAGTTCTTGCTATTAGATCCATAGGCATGCTATCTCCTCCTTCACGACCTCCTGGCCTATTTATGTGTTTTTATTAGGGCTTGACACAAGTGGCTCTATTTTGAGCCTGACAATTTCCCTAGCATCTACATAATTTAAATATTTGTAAGTAAGTTTTTCCTGGAGCATAGCCATGCCCATATATTCTCTATGCCTATCACTGTGCTAAAGTAGTGGAATTAAATGGCTAAATTCATGATACTACAAAGTCACTGGCCCAAGATACGGTAGCCTGTCCTTGTCTACAGTGAGAGTGGATGCCTGAAATTTAATGTATTGCTGAACCCCGTATATACTATGCTTTTCCTATGCAAGCATGCCTATGACAAACCTTAATTTACATAGTGAAACAGTAAAAGATGAATGCTAATGACATAGTAACATAGACAACTATACAAGGCTTGAATACAAGCACTGAAGTACTGATGTGTTAGATTTGATAGTTAAGTTGTCTCCTGAAGAGCAGGAAGTGTAGGCAGAAGGATGCCCCAAGTCCTGGACAGCACTGCATGAGATTTCCTCACAATGTTCAGAACAGTATGCAACTTAAAGCCTCAATTGACTATTTCTAGAATATTCCATGTAATATTTTTGGACAATGATTGATCACAGGTAACTGCAAGAGAAAAAAAAAACATGGGTAAAGGGAAACTATTGAATTTACCTATTTTGTCTTCATTGAAAAGTTAGATAATTCCCAACATAGACTCGGACTGGGACTGGAGGTGTAGGTCAGTGGTAGAACGTGTGTCTGACAAGTACAAGGCCCTAGATCCAATCCCCAGTTCCTTAACATCCCCCTCCAAAAAGAAAAAAATACATTACCAAATTAGACTTCAAAGCCATGGTTTGGAATTCATGTTCTTTTCAGTATCTAGAACATGAGAATATCAATCTGTGAGTGCTCTCACTAGCACTTTATGTTACTAATTTTGAAAAATTTAATAAAGCAGGTGGATCAAAAACATTATCTAAGTTGAACTTGCACTTCCTCATCCAGGATTTCAAAGATTTTAGGGTCAGTATTCAATATTTGTTTAATAGAAGATAGACAGGTTCGCATATCCATTTCTGAATTCCATCTGCTCATACGTTGTTTTGGTCAAAGAAATTTGGTTTCATATAGGTATGTGGTTGGAAAGGACAGGAATATTCTTATAGCATCCTGAGATTTTACTATTCTTTGTGCTCAAACTCTACAAGTAGTTTTTGAAAGGTTGGATTCAAAGTAGAATGTAAAAACATATCCATAAACCTTTCATGCTTCATAATTAGTAAAATCCATTAGTCTGCTTTGCACTTTAAATGGATATTTTATCTACTCATGAATTTGTAATATCGTGCATTGGTTATTTGGAAAATATCTGTTCACTGAGTTTTGCATATCTTCCAAATTTGACACATTTCATTATGCAATAAGAAAAAATTACATTCATTAATATCACCATCAATCTCATTAGAGAAGTCTTTAAGTATAGGGAAGCTGTCAAGCTCACAGAAGCAGACAGAACTTTTCTACAATTTTACTTTTTTTGAAAGCTCCAAGTTTGTCACTGGCAAGAAGTACTGTCACATGTGTTGGAGACTGGCTCACTTTGTTCACTTTGAGAAAGTGCCTGCCAAATGTAACTCTGAATAGCCAGAGTATATCAGTTGGTTTTACAACTAAAATGATATTGCACAAAATTAGCTACTCGCCACACTCATAAGCACTCCAGCGCCTTTCCTAGGCATCTCCAGGCTTCTCCTTTTGTCTTAGAGAGCTGTGAAAAATCATGTATGCAAGAGAGGGGTACAATTTGTAAGATTTGTTGTTTCAATAAGGAACTAAAAAAAACTCCAAGTGTATAGTGGTGAAGAATGTAGCACTTCCGTTTGGTACCAGTGCTTTGATTGTTTTAAGGCTTTCCACCCTTGCTGTGCACCAGGGGTCCAAATATTAAGAAAGACAAAGACACTGTGCAGAATTCAGAGGAAATGGCTTTGATCTCATGTATCCCTTAAGCCACTTGAGAACTGGTACCCTAGAAGACATTGAAGCACGTTTTTGTCTTTTATTCTTCTGCAAGTGATCTATGCATATCTTCTGCCTAACTTACTTCTTTTTCTCCTTCCCATTTATCAGTGTATGTTCGATATATAATAAATTCCTCTCTCCTGGACAATTGGTATACATACATATTGTGCCTTGGTTCATTTAATTTCTGTTTCCTCTCCGCATCCTCCCTTTCTCCCATCTCTAAATCCACTTGCCGTCACCACAAAATTATTTATTTTTTTATTGACATTTGAAGTGTAAAGATTGAGAATAATGATATTTGATGCATGTACAGTGAGCATTTCTCCATCAGTAGGGCAAGGAAAGCCTAAATAATTGTGTGTATTATCCACACACAGTAAAAGGCTACACGGTGTAGAATATACCAATGTGGAAAGGCCTAAATAACATTGTTTGTTGTAAAAAAATGTCAAGTTTCCAACATCATAAAATATATCAGGTATGGTTTTTCCCTCCCCTATGCAAAGCTACACATAATTATTATGTTCATTGTATGAAATCTATACATAACAGTTATATACACATAATAAATGCGCAGGCAAATAAGGTATCTGGACCAAAATGATAACAGCCTGTATTTTATTTTATTTTTTATTTTATATGTATACCAGACATTATTTTAGGTGGAGATGATTCAGTACATAGTTACATCAACTACTATGTAGTTGATATTTTGTGACTTCTGATTTATTTGGCATTTTAGTTTTTACAAGGAGAATACACGTATAAATTTGTTTTACTTTTTGAATTTTTTTTTAATTGCAGCTCTGCATTGACGGTGAACACTTGTGTTTTGCAAGCTTGAGTGCAGCCTGGGCAGCTGAGGGACTCACGGGATAGAGACTGTGTCTCAAAATACAGAATCTAAAGGGCTGGCTGTACAGCAAAGTGTGAAGGCCCTCAGGGCCATCCTCCATATCACTAAAGAAATAAGTATAATTTTATTATGTGGAAAACATGATGTTATACGATGCTGCAGGAGACACGTAGCTATTAAAGAAGCATTCAGGTGGTAAAGCAAATTAACTCCATTGTGTCAGATAGTCACCCATGCATCTGCATGCTTTTGTGGCAAGAGCTGCTAAAATCTTATTTAACATGACTTTCACATGCAGGAGAATTCCATTGCCCGCGGACCTCGTGTCTTCTGTTAGATATCTGGACTAGTCTACCTTGCATATCTGCCATTTGGTACCCTCCATTCCACCTCTTCCCCCTTCCTCCCCATTCTACCTGCCATCACCCTGGTAACCGCTGCATTCTTCTCTGTCTCTCTACACTCTGTATATGCCATTTTTTCCCCTAAGATTGCACATGTGAGTCAGATCATGCCATGCCTTTCCCTCTGCGTCAGGCTGACTACTTGACATGTTGTTCTCTAAGCTCGCTCACACTGTGGAACATGGCAAGACCTCACTCTCTTTGAAGGCTGAATAATGTCCCCATTGTATGTGTGTACCACAGTGTTTCCATCACTTAATCCTGCAGTAGACACTTGGGTTGTTTCGTACGCTGGCTTTTGTGAGTCATGTTGTAATGAGCCTGGAAGTACACACATCTTTGTGGTGTGGCGATTTCATATCCTTTGAGTGTACACCCAGGGGAGAGATTGCTGTTCTATTTTTAATTTCTTTAAAAAAATCTCCCTCCTGTTTTCCACAATGGCTGTGGAAATCTACATTTCCACCATTAGTAGATTAGGGGTTTCTTTTCTCTAAACTATCTCTGACACTTGGCAACTTTTGAATTTTTTATATTAGCCATCCTAAAGAATGTGAGGAGGTATGTTACAGTGGTTTTTATTTACATTGCCTGGATGATGGATGATAGTGAATACATTTCATGTATCCATTGGCTATTTTTGTGTCTTCTTTGGAGAAATGTCTTTTGTCTATTTTAAATTATGTCTTTCCACTATGGGGTTATAATATATATTATTTTCATTAGGCAATTACCCTCTTTAAGATACCTGCTTTGAAAATTTTTTTTTCAATCCACATACTGCCATTTCATTATGTTAATTTAGTGAAGTTAATAACTACAAAGCATATAGAAATAATAGATTCTTAATTCTTATTGCAATATGTGAGGAAACATTTCTGTTCATCAGCACTAGAAAACATTATGCTACACTGAAATAAGAAAAATTAGTCTAATTGTGTAGTTGAAAACCAGTAGTATTTTCTGGAAAAGATGGCTTTCTTTGGTTGCTTTTTGTGGAGAGGTGAGGCCAACTTATCCTATCATGGAGATGTGGCTAGAAATTTGTCCTAAACTTAAAACATTCTTTCCTTTTTTCTATTTTCTAAACTTGACCAATGAATATAAATAAACCTATTACAGTATTTATATGAAATCCAGAGTTCAGTACCTAATGTTTCTTAAAATATTTGAATCAGTTTGATTTACATATTAGTGATTGACTTCTACTTTCTTATATTTAACATGGGAAAACAAATAAGCTTTTAGCCCCAAAAGACCCAGTTAAAAGATTTAAAACAGAAACTATTCTCTATATTGAGTTCCTATAATAAATGAATTTATAAAACCCTAAAAATAGCTAGCTTCAGATTGGGTAAAGCTGTGGCTAGTTAATTTCCTAGGTATTCTCTTCTAGAGCTATAACACACTATGTCTTCCCATGGCATACCACCAGAGTATGAAGTTAGGAACAATCCCAGGCATTCAGGTACATCTTCTGTCCAGAGGATTCTCCACATGCTTAGTGAATAAGTTTCTCCCCAGGGGGCAATGCCCTCTCAGTGCCCTGTGTACATGCTCACCACTTCAGTGCCCTCTAGACGCGAGTGATGGGGAAGAAGGATCCAGCCTGTTTTTGCTCCCCTGTGCCTGATTCTGGGTGACTTACAGGGCAGAAGCAGCCTTCCTTTCTTCCCAGTTGTGGTGGGGGTGCAGGATGCCCTGGTGATTTTCTATTAAATGTCTTTGTGTTGTTGGTGAGTAACTGAGTAATAGAATAAAAGACTAAAGTGTGCCTAGGATCTACTATGGGCCAGGCAATCTAGGTTCTTGACATGTTTTAAATAATTGCATCTTCACAAAAATCCACTGAGGTGAGCCAGGTTATTGTTGGTTCCATCATACAGTGGCAGCAATGGCGCCGGGCTGAGGTCACAAAACTAGGGCGTGACAGGATCCAGACTGTTCTCAACTTCCTGTGACCTCAGCACTCGATCCGGCCACTGTCTCTGTCCCTCTGGAGGCAGTAGTTACAGAGCAGACAGAAAAGCACCTCCTGGCCATCTCTCTCGAGTGCGCCAAGGAGCTTCCCACCACTGGGCCTGCTTCTCCACACATGTGGTAGCCATGGATCTCCTCCGTGTTCCAGAGTGTTTGGTCTTCTCCTGTGAGGGGATTACACATTCCAGATCATGTTGGAGCCCCCACCTTGTCCCTTATCCTGGTATCTAAATCTCTGTATTTTTCTCCTGCCTTCCTGAGCCAGGGTTTTGGAAGTATTTTTCTATCCAAGGGTCTTAACCCAGGTTGGTCCACCTCTGAGACTCAGCCACAACACACTGACAGTCTAAATAACATTTGTAGTGTTTGCCTACTCGAGTGTTCTATGGTGATGTTCCTGTCTGTAAAGAGAGTTTTCTTGGTTTTCATTATTGTCCTATTTTTTTTTCCTGTTTGCTTTCGTATTCTCGCTGTTATGGTCCTTCACTCCTTTCCACCTCTTCCTTCATGCCAACCTGCTTGGGCTGAGGCTGGCTCATGTGTTTGTAAGAGTCAAGTTGTCATCTCCCAGGGCTTTTGTGGGCCTTCTTGTGTCATGTGGGTAGGTTGAAATTTGCTGTGGTGGAATATTTACAACATTGAAGTTAGAAAATCTTAACAACCGGTTTCCCTAACTCCAAGAGCAGGTTCACCAGCTCTTACTGCTTTCACCCATCCCACAAATGTGGGCATTCTCAGCACTGCCATTCTGAGCGAGTTCTCCCCTTGATTGATGTATCCCGCCTACATGAAGTCTTCCCTTCCCCAGTACACTCACATATATATATACAATTAAAATTGTCTTCCTCTTTCTTGGCCCCTATTTCAGTGCATAACTCTACCACCCATCACTACCTAGCTCAGAATCTGGTATCACCTTTTTCTTCTAAGCTATGCTAAACCAAGAGGACAAGGGCTTGTGTATTATGGGCTAGTGCTTGAGTGGTGATGTGAAAAAGACGTGACAATATTGGATGATGGAGTGGATTTCTTTTTGATATCAGTTCAACCACTGCACCGTGTGTATGCTGATTCTCAGGTTCTCTATGCTCAGGAAGGGGAGGAACTGATTTCTCGAAAACTAAGTATCTATAAGGTGCTGACACTGTTGAGAGCTTTTCCATAAATTTACTTAATATAAATTAATGTAAATTAATAATCTTTTCAATACTTCTATGATGTAGCTATAACCACTTGAGGTTTTGGTTGCAATGAAGCTTATCCAAGCAACAACCCCCAGCAGGTGGTGGGCTGTGAGCTGGGTGAACCTGTGTGCCCCAGTGTGTGATGGCTGTGTCGCCACTCACTGCTTCTGGCCAGATGCCACCATGCATGTGGCAGGGGAATGGCCACTCTGACCGCTCTGCTGAGGCCCCCAGAAGTTGCCTCCCACCCTCAGGCCGAGCAGATTCTCTACACATTTGTCTAGTGCTGCTTTCAGATTCCTCCTCTGACGCACCTTGTTTGGGCCTCTGCAAGCCTTGTGTACACACCGTGCCACACACATCACCTACTGACATCCCAGGATGGATGGGTGAGACAGATTCCATCAGTATACTTTGGATTTGGGGCCAATAAAGCTTCCCTTTAAGGGAGAACATTGTTAAAGACCTGTCTGGTGTTCTTAGTAGTTATATTTTTACAACATTCGCTAACATGCAAATGTCTACTAGGACTGCCTTTTGCACTGGAAGGGGGTCTGGTGAATGGCATAAGACCAGGTAAAAGGCTCATAGCTGGTGCCTGCTGTCAAGGCTGAGACTCTCTAGAGAGGATAGGATGCCCTCCCTTTGTGGGTGGTCAACAGTGATGGAGGGAATCAGGGACAACTGCATATGTTTTTTTGACAGCAGGAAATAGTCCTGTCAGGAAGTGTTACATTGGGACTGTATTAGTCACTGTAGTGTTAAATGGCTTCCAAAGACTTATTATGTAGGTCGGTCCAGAGGGATTTGTGGGAAGTATCTCTGCTCTGCACAAAGGCTCCCCAGTGAGTAACCAGGCCCTTAGTGTCTCTGCGTCCCTGATGTGTGAGATTTGGTCATGGTAAAACATCCAGCATTCGTTGTACCTGTATTAATTAAATAACTCAGTGATTCATCTCAAACATTTTGAATGGATCAGTGCGTAAGGTGAAGTGTCCCTCTCTATAGACCTTGCATTAGATGAAGTCAGTTTATAAAAGAAAATCAAGTAAGAAAATATCCACTAGTGATCTAAGAGATATGAAAAGATAGAGGAGGGGGATCGGAGAGTGCATATTTGGAGATATTTCCTGCCTGTGCAAACGGGATATGGAGCAATGGACACATACGGCGTGCAAGAAGCCAGCCCCGTGCACAGCCTGGGGAAACTGCTTAGCAGAGGCGGAAGGTGACTTACTTGGCACCCCGACTCCATGACAAAATGCGATGCTGTCTCGGTTCAATGAACTTAACCCTTTCCACAATTCTGGTCGCAGACCAAATTGGACCAGAACCAAATGAAATTTCCCCACGAGGTCAACAAGGTACCTCCCCATTCAGTTACTACCTAACTGAATTTGACTCAGTTCTCATGGAATTCAGTTTGTGACCAGAATTGTGGGAAGAGCCAAGTCTGTGAACAGAAGCCTCTCTGTTGGGAGAAAAACAATGTGGGGAAGGAAAAGTTGTATTTTGGTTTATGGTGTCAGGGCTGGGCTGATTCTGGTGCTTGTAGGTGTGTGGTAAAGGAGAACATCATAGTGGGAGGGCGTGGTGGGGAGCTCTCAGTGGGAGAGAGAAGATGGAGAGAGAGACAGACAGACAGACAGAAATAGACAGAGACACAGAAAGACAGACAGAGAGACAGAAAGAGACAGAGAGCACACAGAGATAGAGAGAGAGACAGACAGACAGATAGACACAGACACAGAGAGACAGAGACAGAAACAGAGAGAGACAGACAGAAACACAGAGACAGATAGAGACAGACAGAGACAGACAGAGAAACAGAAAAAGAGAGAAGGAAGAAGAGCAAGGGAGGGAGGAGGGACAGAGACAAAAAGACAGAATATGAACGAGCGTGAGCTGATGGGCTGCCTCCCTTTGCACTTTGGCTCTTCACAGGTCCCCAGCCTGGGGACCACGCTGGCCTCACTAAAGGGCAGTCCTCCTCTGTCAGTTTGCTGATCCCCAGCCCAGCCTCCCTGAAAACACCCTGAGATACACCCTGAAGCTTGTTTTACTCTTCTAGCAACTTCTCGATCCCATCATATTTATATTCAAGATTACCTGTCCCACAGGGAAGAGAAAGAATACATGAGAAGCCAGATCTTATTGCTCCTCGTGTATGAGCAAAAGCAGTTTTGATATTCAGTTTGGGGTCTTAGTATGATGATTTGGGAAAGCTTTGAAGGACTTACAAGTAGGGATTTTACTTTTGCCATAGAGATGTCTTCTGTGGGGAGAGGGGCAGTGCAGAGAACTCTAATAGTAAGGTTTTGGGGGGTCTCTCTGTGCTTTACAAGAGGCACGGTCCTGGGATAGGAGGCGGCACTGAGGATGGGAAGAGAACGAGGATTTGAGCCCAGTTGGTTGGAGGTGGGTGGAGAAGGAAGTGGAAGATTCAAATATTTGTCTCCAGCAACAGTGTGAATATCGGTGTTATTTATTGCGATGCAACCACTTGGCAGGAGATGGCAGAGACAGGAGAGGAAAGCGCCCCTCTTACCTCTGCCACGCAGCACTGAGGCCTCTGGCTGCGCCCCTGTCAGGGTGAGGAGGGTGAAAATGCGTGTGGGTTGCCCATCCCACAGCTGAAGTTTTCGGAGGTGAGAAGTTGCTCCACGTACCTGGCTGGGCTTCCAACCTTGTGTACAATTTTGTTTCTCTGGAGACACACGGAATACATCTGCTATCTTCTCGGAGAGTTGTGCCAAATATTTGAATGCCCAAGGTTTTTGGTGTTGCTTTAAAGCATTAAAAATTTAAATTACTAAGGATGAAAATACCATTAATTAGATCACAGATCATGTACACTTTGGCTTCTCCAAACTGAGTACGTAATCTCTGTGTGGAGCTGTGTGACTTAGCTTCCTTCCAGGGGAGTGCAGAGTCTTCAGTCAGAACTTGCCACTGAGGCCCTTCAGATTGTCATCTTTTGGTTTGCATAAGTCACTTCATCCTTAGTCTTAATGTAATATATGCTATGATAGAGTATAAAACAGAGAAGCAAGTAGATTTAGATATAAATACCTTCCAGCATTTTACAACCAAAACACAACAGGTGAGTATTTTTAAATTTTTTTTCTCAAAGGACGGCACTTATATATACATTTTTTAAAATTTTATTTATTTATTTATTTATTTATTTATTTGATACAAGGTCTCTCCACTCAGTTCAGACTTATAATGATCTTCCTGGCTCAGCCTCCCCAGCATTGGGATTACAGACATGCTCCACTGAACTGGGTTTCCAGGCCACACTGAGGCACGGTGCGCCCAGGATTCTGGGGCCAGCATGGCATGCAGTACAGGGGCTCAAACTTGGATCCTTGTGTTTACCAGGGTGATGCTTAGACCACCGAGCTATCTCCCCAGTCCTGAATACTATACATTTTGTATTTGACTTTTTAAAATTTTCCTTATCACAACCTTTTAAAAAATAGTACCTTAACTGGGTATAATGGCACATGCCTGTAATCACAGCTCTTGGGAGCTTGAGGCAGGATGATTGTTACAAGTTTAAGACCAGTCTGGGCAACAAAGTGAGCTCAAGGCCAGCCTGAATGTATAGCAAGAACCTGTCTCAAAAAGACAATAAAATGAAATAAAATAAAAGATAGTACCTTAACGGCCAGCCTAACACCTCAGTGCACTAAAGCACCTTCTTAAATAGAGTGCAGCAGCCAGAGTTCGATTCCCAGCATGCCCTGCTGGCCTTGCCCACACGGCATGCTGAAATGGTGATTGAGACTGGGCGTGGTGGCACGCACCTGTAATCCTAGTGTTTGGGAGACTGAAAAGGAAAGAGCTGGGATGAGAGTAAAAGATAAAAGAATGGGGGTTAATTTATATATAAATATAAGCATACACACATGATAGCTAAGATTTGTACCACTAATTTCCATTAATTTGTTTAAATACACAGTGCTTCTATTATCTGATCAATTTTGCATGCCTGTTCATCTGAGCTCCTACTTTGAAAATAACCATACGCAAAATAATAATCGTTGTTAATTTCTTGTCATTTTGTTTTGAAATTCCATATCATTTTTATTGCTTTTTTTTCTTTTTTCTCTTTAAAATAAAAAATAAAACAGACATATGACTAAGAAAGAAAACAAACTGTACTTTCAAGGGATTCTTAGGGCCAGTTTTTCAGTGCTTAGGTATTATTTCTTTTGGTACATGAGATGACTTGCTTTCTTGCTAGAAGTTTGATTGTTTTTAATGGGTGTTACTTTACTACTGCTGTAGTGAGCATCTTGATTATAAGGTTTTTTCATAATTTTAATAACATCCTTGTTGGGATCACAGAGTAAGAGCATGTGGACATTTTCTGGGTTCTCTGTGCAAACTATCAATGTTGAGCTTCCGACAACAGCGTGCGGTAGACTTTCCATTAGTGTAAAGGTGTCGGCCATTAGGACACACCTTGCTCTCTACCAAATTGTAGCACACAAGAAATGTTTGCTGATTTGAGAGACTAACACTACTTGGCATTGCTACTGTCCTTTGTATTCTGCGTCTTCCTATTGAGGATTTTTTTTTACAAGTGTTTGTTAATAACTAGATTTTCTTGTTTCTGAATTGTCAGTTCTTCTTGCCAACTGATTAGCTACATCTCTTATTTTTGAGACATTTCTCTTCCTCCTGCATTACTATTCCCCCCTTATCTTGTTATAAAAAGCAGTTACAGGAGGAGCTTCTCATAAATTGAGGTCCAACTAACTAGCACCCTGGCTATTCAAATTTTGGGCCAGTGGCAATTGAAAAGAGAAAGATCTGACGCATACTCTGAAAGGAGAGAAATTCAAATAGAGTTCAGTCTTCCCTCAGCTCTCTGCATAAACTCATCAGAGAAAAAGTGTTTTATTTGGACATCTGGGAAATGTACTTTGACAAACATCCGCTTGATGACTGTCAGTGTCATAAAGAGACTTTGATATCAGAAATCCACAGAAACTCTTGAGATAAATTATATATTTTTATGACAAAGCACTCTTTGCTGACTCTTTTGCATCGTCCATGCGATTTGGCTTTAGCATCTTAATACAAAGAAGGCTTCATTTTCATGTAAATGACATGATAGAATTAATAAGGAGCTCTAGGGAGTCTACAAACTGCAAATGTGCCATCTCCCTCTACCTGCTTTAAGCATTGCTCACACATGGTTGCTTTTCTGTATTTTTAACATATAAATGTTTCCCAAATTTACATAGCCAGTGTTTTTATAGCTCTAGAAATACTCTCTCAAACTATCACAGAAGGTAACAAAACACCCTTCAAAAGTCTGATTTCCATGCATTTAGACCATAAAAATAGAGAGAGATAGAATTTTTAGACCCATGTCCCATAAGTTGAAACGCAACTAGTTTTGCTACAGAGCTTGATCTTCAGAGTCGGCAGCAGTATGGCAAGTCAAGAGAGGACTTAGTTTGCCTTTTCTGTATGAGACCTAAACTTCTGAGCTACTGTTTGATTTTTGTTGTTGTTGTTGTTGTTTGAGATGGAGTTCAGGCTGGCCTTGAATTCACTGGGTAGACCAGCCTGGCCTTGAACTAGTGGTCATCCTGCATCAGTGTTACAGTTATAGGTGTGAGCAAGGTTCTCCTTACTTGGAGGTACTAAGTCTTGTTTGCCATCTTGACTAGTGAGGCATCTGGTCTCTTAGCCAACAACAGCTTGGCAACCAAGTACATCTTCAATGCAAGCACTGGGCCAAAAGGGCTGGTGAGATGGCTCAGTGGTCTAAAGCACCGACTTAGAACAAGCTCAGCAAAGCACAG
>NDGN011273488.1:0-12876 GCA_002564285.1 Tympanoctomys barrerae | reverse complement strand
ATACTGCCACCATTATGATGACATCTAGACCACCTCTTGGGGCATTCTGAATCCTGGACTCAGCCAAGGGAGGTGGGGAAATATGCCCCTGAAATGCAGCCTCCTAGGACATTTATATGACTAGGCCTTCATCCAGCCTGATGGACCACTGTTCCCACACTGGATGCAGTGGCAACCTGTCCCAGGGTACGGGGCACAAGAACTCCTCCTGCCTCTTCTCCCATTGTCAGGGCTACAGCTAGACTGGGTGTGGCTCTGAATACACCCCTGACTCCCCACACCACAGACCAACCTAGTGCCACTTTCACTCATGACAGAGAAGATAAGGAGATTTTTAAGCAATAATGGCCCCATCTTTATTTTCCTATGTGAGCTACCAACACAAAGTAGAGTTAAAGTGAGATTTGTGTAGGGCCTTTCTTGCAGCATGAAGGTGGAGAATTATCTATACATAGCCGTTTTCTAAGTCGCTATCCTCTTCTTTTCGAAAGATGGATAAATTTAAGAGTAAGCAGGCTTTTCTCTGAACAGCTAGCCTCTCTAAAAGAAGATCCTAATATCAAAGAAGTCAGTTATCTGATAATCATAAGTGACACATACAGGAAAGGCAACCAGCCACATTATTCAGACTAAATTCAGCAAATTTATTTTCTAGAAGAAAGGGCTTCAACTTAAAAGCCCCAGATGCTACAAAAGCCACAGCTGCCACAGCCCCAGGACAGGCAGGTCAACTTTTTCCCAAAATATCTAGATTGTGATTCAGAAAACCGACAGGCTTTTGAGTGTGTCCCAAATCTTGCGTTGAACTCCAAGGACCGTGCCATGTCTCACTAAGGTATAAATTAAAATGAAATTACATCAGGAAACTTAAGGATGGAGCATCTTGAAGCATCTTTTTGAGATTGTAGAAGTCTAGTTGTATATCAGATTCCCAGATCAAAATATGAGTGTTTGTCTTCAGAGTTTAGTTTTCTAAATGTATAAGGGGTCATGCAATCCTGCTATAACCTGAAATACAGAGTTGACAGAAACTAGTAATTCCCAAAACTCTGGATTGACTTAATGTCATCCATGGAAATAAAAAGCATTAGCTTAATTTTCTCCCCGCCCCCCCCCCCAGACTCTGGGTTCCCTTGGATTAAAGTAGGCCCAGGAGCTTTACTTCAACACTATGGAGCTGTATGCCTTGAGTCCTGCAACTTTGTAACTTCTGCTAGGAAGGGTAGTAAACCCTGAATCCCCTATCATAATATATCTTCTGAAGGAACCCATACCAATACACTATACACATTATGTAAGAGCTTTACCCAGGAGTGTTCAAAACAAGCCAGATCTTACAAAATCACCTGTACAAAAACAAGAAGTTGGGTCATTCATATTGCTCAGAGGATTAAAACACCTGCTTAGGCAGATGCAGGGGCTGGGAGTTCAATTCCTGGGCCTGTGGTGTTTGTCCTACCCCTGGGCCATGCTGAGAGGGTGATTGAGACTGGGTATGGTGATGCACACCTATAATCCCAGCTCTTGGGAGACTGTAAACAGGAGGTTCACTACGAGACCAGTCTACACAGTGTGGCTCTATAGACCTTATCCTAAATAAAAAAATTAAAAATTAAAAAGGGCTATCTCACACCCCCTGCAGTAATACCATCCATGTAATCTCAGAAGCCTAGTCATGAGGCTCCTCAAAAGGAAAAAGAATTCGAAACCAGTATGTGAACAGACAGAAATAATTTTCTTTTAAATATAATTCTGCAAACCCTATTCAAAATCTGAGATAAGAGTGTAGGTATTGGGCACCACTGAGTATGCAGGCACTATTGCCTCATTAGTCAATGGAGGATCAGGAACCAATCTCCTTCTTCAATTGGGATTTTGAAATCACAGGACTATGGTGTTGCAGGATTATTACAGGATTTAGCAGGGTCTCGGGCCTTTAAATTATCAATAATATACTGTAGCCAATTTTTGACCTCTGGTTTTAATAGGTATTGCTTTTGATGAGGGAAAGTAGTGAAATTTTTGACGTAGATCTTCCTATGTCTTGTTCCTGTTCCTCTTCCTATCATTCCCTGTATTGCCTGCACCTTTAGAGTTAATCTCAGGCTCCACTATGGGAAATAAAAATGCTGGAAACTGAATACATCTAAATGGTGTTATTTAAATGGGACAGAATATTGTATCCCAGGAGGGAAACTGGACTGTCAGACATTGTTACGGTTTTGGGCTTTTGCAAGGTGAACAGTATAATACAGGACACATTTTTAATAGTATTTTATTATGAATCACCCAAGAATAACATACTATAAATGCAGGAAATCTATCCACACACTAACTACTAAAGAATCCAGCTGAGGGTCTAGAGCTCATACAATGCCTTCTACCAGGCCAACTAGAGGCCTAGAGCTCACAACAAAGTCTCATACAGGCCCACTTCTTAAGTATATGCTGAAAAGAACCAAATGTCAGTGGTGGAAGCTAGGAAGTCTATGTCAGTGGGATGAAGTTTCTGTGTGAGCAAGCTGAGGGATCTCAACTGGAGCTAGGAAGCAACAGTCAAAGTAAGCACCAGAGCTTCCCCAAAAGTACCACAGCTTTCCTTAGCAACAGTGAGGTCCTAAGATCCTCTAGTGATAAGAAAAGGTGAGTTCCCATCAGTAAAGCCAAAGTGACAAGTTTCAAGAGGCTGAGCAGTGCACTCTTTTGTCCTCTGGAGCCGGAAATTGATGCTCAAGAAGAGAACCCAAGCTTCTCCAAAGTTCATTGGGAAAGCCAGCATGACAAGGTCATCCAGCATAATAGCCCAAGAAGTAGCTTCCAACAACTCCAACAGCTTCTTGTAACAGCATCCATAACAGTGTTTTTGGCAGCTTCTGTTCTACTTTTATGCTGCTGGCAACAACCCTTAGGTGAGATTCATGCCCCTACAACCATGCTAGTTTAATTCAGCTGGGTGTATCAAGTTGACCACCTGTTAGCTATCCACCACAGGCATAATCAAAAAGACATGTGAGAATAAAAGTCCCAGCTGTAACTAAAGAGCTGGCAAAAATATCCCCTAACCTCACTCATTTAGTTACACCTGACATGATCATACTGTTTGATGGAGGATCATAGAAGAGTACAGAAAATCTAGCACTGATGTCTAGTAGAAGACAGACTTCTTTTCCCTCAATAGTTATGATTACTTAGAGTTCAGCAGAGAAGATGAAAGTTTGATAAGAGACTATGAACATGTGTCCTGGGGCCCTTCAGTGCTGTTGGACCAGCCGCTAAGATGGTTTGACCTTGGAAATTTTGGTCTCTGAGCCTGACCAAAGTGGCAAGAAGCAAGAGTCCCACTTGCCTTTGTGACAAGAATCTTTTGAGTACTACAGAGTGTTATGTTCCATGGTTTACTAGGAAAATCCTATGCTTGCCCTTGACTTTTACACTAGCCATAAGCTCTCAACAGCACAGTTTGACAGTTTTCAGTCTGTCCCAGCCATCCAGGCCCAACAGAGTGAGGAGAGAATCAAGTTGGTGTGCACCTAGATAGTCACATTTCTTTGTGTCTTAAAGTCAACGTAGTGGTTTATTTTTGTGTTCATAGCCCTTATAATTTTTAGCCAGAAGATATGGCTGTCTGACAGACCAGATTTTCTTATAGACTTCAGATGTTTTCTTTTTATCATGCTTTTGGGCAACAGTGGTTGATGCACTTTTTGCCCTCCTTTTGAGGTATTTGAGGCATGATGACTGGATGGATTGCCTTGTTTAAAGACTATGGCAACCCATCTGTCATGGCTGACAGTCCAGTTTTTCTTCAGTCAAAATAAGGAATTCCTGACAGATATCTTGGTTAGTGTTAGATGATGCTATCTGACCAGGATAGGAAGCAGAAGACTCCAGAGGGAAGGCCACAGTAGCTAAATGCAAGCAATGGCTAGGGGAGATCATTTCAATTGGCTAGAAGTAGAGAAGTCAGGAATGAGGAGTGAAGTTATAAGTGTTGCTAGTAACTGGCAGCCAAGTATGTTGCCAAGGCAGAATTCTCAGGGAAAATGGGCTCCCCGACCACCACCCCTCTTTTGAGTGGTTTGCTATCACTTTTACTCAACAATTGTTGAAAAGCTCATTTTCTTGCAGTCAGGAGCTTCAGATTTTTACTAACTCACTCTCATTTTTGTCTCCCTATATGTGTATGTTTTGTACCCTTGAACAATGATGCAACAGACAAAGGCCGGGTGTCCTTCAAAGTGAAACCATCCAGATGCCCATCTTGCCAGGCCCCTTCTGGGTGCTTAGGCAAGGGTTAGCTAAGGAGGGTGTGAGGCCTCTTTTATGACATGCCAATCGCCATAGAAACACAGGTGAGTGCCTAATCAGCCACTGTTACCAGTGCTTCCCAGTCTTGCTACACAGATGGGTCTGCCTACTGCTTATGCTGTTTGGCTCACTTAGTTAAACATTTATTCGACAGACACTCATGGTTACCTTCCAACCCCCATCCCTCAAAGATGTCCCTGACTAATGAGAGGTGATCAACCCCTCCTTCTGCTTGAACTGAGCATACTGACAGACAGACAGACAGACAGACAGACAGACAGACAGACAGATAGACAGGCTAATTTGAGTGCTCCTGGGGGTTGTAGAAAATCAGACCAGCAGGCAGGTAGGCAGGCAAGCAGAAAGACAGACAAATAGACAGACAAATTGGACTGTATCCTTCTCTTTTTGGAGTTCAATGTGGACATCTTCAGTAGGGAGCAAAGAATCCTTTGCCAGATCTCTCAGGGGCACACCATCCTCTCAGGCCCTGAAGAGGTGACTGCTCTATAAGTGAAGGCCTCAAGTAGTGACCAAAGAAGTCATCATGGTTGCTCTTTTCAATTGATGCACCAAATGAAAAAACAAACAAAAATACATAAACGATACACAGAATTTGGAGGCAGGTTAATTTAATGTCAGATAGACACTGAAATGAACTCAATTATCCTTCCAAATGTCAGTTCCTGAAGCCGAAGGGAGGAAGATCTTTATGGAATTGAAAGTGGAGGTACAAAGGTAGAGTTCTTGGCTGTCTTTGATTGGATTTTACAAGCATCATAGTAACCAGCTATGCATCATGGTGGCCAGCCATTGCTAGGAGACAGAAGCAACCAGAACTGAAACAGGAATTGTTACCTGGGCAATTCACAGACAGGTTGAGGAAATTTTCTGCTACAGTACCTCTCAGAATGTTCCTTACTTCAGGTGTTCACCATACTTGGCACTCACCTATCTCCCTTAGACCCTGCTACTGGTTTCCATAGTGTTCCTGAGCTGACTCCTCATTCCCATCCCCACCAGCTCCACACTGTATTCTAGGAAATCCAGACTCTCCTTTCTGAGCCTAATTATAGCACATAGAAGCTTTAGAGTTGAACCACTTCTGGGAAAATCCATGGCTGGGTACATTTAGTCACATTACGTGTCTGCCTAGCAGCTGCCATGGCTGCATCATATCCATATATGGGTTTTCTGTGACCAGAATCCAGGATAAATCTGGTTACTCCTCACCCAACTCAAAGGATGTAGCCCAGAAGGAAAACTGAATGATGAGTCCTGGGGACAGGCCAAGCCTGACCTTGATCTAAATAGCCCAAGGACACAGAGATATATCCTTGGGGATTCAGTTCTTGCATCTCAGGAATCTACTTTTCCCCAGTCCAGTAACCAGGAACAATACATATGAGAAGTTTCTGGAGCCATGTGAAGGACAGAAGAAAGTAGCACAAGCCTTGGTCTCACTGAGGGTGACATTATCGCAAGTGACTTCATTGGAAATGTTCAACTGGGAAATGAGGTACAGGGATGTAGCATCTGTCTAGATCTGGTGCTGCCCCATGAGGGAAACCCAATGATAGAGAAACAGACTCTTCATCCAGTTATTAGAATAGTAATGGCTCTCCTCCTTGAGTCTTTGTGTCCTTAAGGATCCTCGGTCCAAGTACTCTCAAAGAAAATTTAACTATGAGCTTCCCAGATGAAATTTCAGGCCCCAGACTGAGTTTCCCCAGTCTAGCTCCATTGGGTACCTGGTCCCTATAACTTGGTCCTTTTAGTCTGGGCCACCTACTATCCATACTTCAGATCTTTTTATGCTTGTCCTCTTCTTGTTCATATCTTGGGTCTTCCTATACTGAGCTGTCTCCTGTCTGTAGTTTGAGCCTTCCTATCCGGGGTCACTATCTCTCTATTCCTTGACTTTTGTAGCCTGGACCACCTCCTCCTTTTCCTAGGACTTGTTCTCCATGAATTCAGTTGGATTACCCTAGGTAGAAAACACCAACTTGAATACTTATGGCCACTATTTAGAACCTGCCATGGCTCCATATTTGAACAGACTCATAGCATTTGTTCCAAGATACCCTGAGACCTTGGCACTTGGTCCTGAAAGTGTGATGGAAATTTTAAAAATCAACTATCAATCTAATACCTTGTTAGAACAAAATAAAATTATATAGCTTACCACAAAACTCAACAGTTAGACTCAGTCAGCCCAGACTGCTTACAGTTAGCTGAAAACTATGGATAGTCTGATACATCTCTGTCTGACCATGCTTAGCTATACATGCTGTACTTTTTGACCACAAACATGTTGTTTTAATAACATGTTTCAAGGACTTTCTCTCCAGTGATCAGAGATGACCAACACTATTATTCACTTCAAGGATTTTCTGTCCAGCTATGAAAGATGACTGAAACTACCCAACACAAATTCCCCATGCTCACAAGCTCTTGTTCTTCTTGTTTACAAAACCTATATAAGCCAATTCCAATGTCAGGTCAGGGTTGATGCTTTGTGAGTGACCCGCCATTTTCCTGCCAGCATAATAAAGTTGTTTTCCTTTGTAGGCCTTGGGGCAGAGAATTTCCATTCAGTTCACTATTGGTTCTGCAAAAAAAGACAAGGTACCACCATATTCTCTGCATCAGGTCCTGGATGGGCATGAGACTGAAAAGCCAATGAAGTGTAACGCCATTAACCTACACTTGTGGGATCTTGAGTTGTCCTAGAGCCATCTCAGAAAGGCAATCCAAAGAGTGGGTCCCAAGTAACTGCAGCATTGAAGGACATTGACAGCAAACGCAAATTTATAGATGGGAAGACTCAGGTATCTCAAGGATGCACTATTTAAGAGTTGCTCCAGTCACTCAATGGATCAAACAAAGCATAGATTCTTGGCCCAGCAAGAGGGACTAGTCTGCGACCTGGTCCCCTTTCCCTGCTCAATCGTCTCTTTTTTCACTTAAAAAATATTTCTTATCTGATTTCTTCAATAACCCCATTCATCTTTTTTTCCTACATCTACTGCTAGCACTTCAGAAATTTCAGGCATGTGACTTCTGATTTTCTCTATCTCATTGTTCTCTTAGTTAGTCCTGAATGGTCCAGAGCCCTACAATTGCATTGGCTTCTGCATCTTGGCATTTTCTATTTTTTATTTTAATTTTGTCCTGTGTTGATAGTTGTGAATGGCTTTTGGTAGGTAGCTTCATCACTAGTATCAAGGTTCACCTATAAAATGTCTATTCTTCAGAAAAAGTTTTCTAGCTGTAACTGGATCTTGGTCTTTGTATGTCTAATATCCTACCTTCTCAATTTATTAGGGATGAGAAATTGCTAGTTTTTCGCCCAGCACCCAGTTCCTTGGAAATGGACTATGATAATGATTATGTCCCTAGACAATCACAGTGTTGTCATACATGGGGGAACACCTAATTACAACAGGTATGACATCATGAATAAAGTACTACAATTTGCAATAACAGAATCAAGCACAGCCTAAAAACTGACAAAATGTTATAACTATTAATTTTGTACCTATAAGTGTAGGAGCAAGTTCTACAGGAACATAATAAAAAGTAACATAAACAAGGAACTTGTATGCAATGTGTTTCCTCTTAGTAGAATGATTTTACACTCTGTGAGGTATGACTTTTATATAGAGATAGAAAAAATAGAGGGATTCATGAACAGAAATAAAAGTTGAAGCAAGGTTGAAAGATGAAGGATGATCACTCTAACTTTGGGAACCTATAGAAGAAGACAGGAGAAAAAGCATGAAAGAAAAAGCAAAAAAATATAAAAGAAAACCAAAAAGATTGAAGACAATGTACCACTCACATGAGAATATGAAAAAAATCTAAAATGGTAGTTTAGGAAAGACAGAGAAGAATACAAGCAAATAAAATAAACAATAAAATTTAAAACAACCAACTTGGGGGAAGACAGTAAAAAGAAACTAAAATAAAAGAAAATAACTTCCTCTACTGCCCACAATTCTGTGGTAGTGTCCAATTCAGATCCCAAATCTTGCCAAGGTGACCAGGGTATACAGCAAGATTAGTGCTGGATGCAAGCCTGGTTTAGACCTCCAGATGTGGGGATTGGAACAAGAGAAATTTTCTGGACATCCCTTGGTGATCTGCCCACATCTCCTTACCCTGTGTATCTCTACAGCACCCTCCCAGTAGCTGTGGCAGCCTCAGACAAAGACAGCTCAAGGCTGCTCTCAGTACAGTATATAGGTAGCCCCTCCCAGACCTTATATACCCTCCTTTATTCAAATAAACTGGTAAATCTCCTCTCTCAGGTCACTGAGTGCACAGCAGGGGGAATTCTTTTGGTTGTTTCATTGCCCTGGTCACTACTGCAGAAATGGCCAAGGACTGCTCTGTTACCACTTCACTTTCCTCTCTTCTGCTATTGTGAGCAGGGTATAGGAGAGTACTGACTTCCCACTTTTTGCTCCATTATGATACAAGTATATTTAAACCCTGAGTCCCTCTCCTTTCTCATGTCACAGATAGCAGGGCAGAGAATGTGGTGATATTCCACTCACTATCTTCACTACCACAACTTCATTTTCTAACCTTTTTGTTCTTAGAGGTTTTGTTACTACTATTGTGATCAATAAACTAAAGAAAAATACTTAGAGCCATTCTCTAGCCCTCTTATCATCGCTGGAGCTTTGAAAGCAATGGCTTGTCCTGAACCATGAGTCATGGGAGCCTTGGTGAGACCTACCCTGCTACCGCACCAGGACGAGAGCCTTGTAGAGCCTCAGGAGGCCTGATTGCTGTCAGAGCCTTTCTGAACTGTAGCTTGGGCCACTCACCATTGCAGAAGCCATACTCAACCCTGGACAATGTGAGCTCTATTAAGCTGCCATGTACCCCTATTATTATGGGAGCTTCAAAAATGTCTCAACAAAGAATCAAAACGTAGTCTCAGACCTCCAGTCCATGCAGAACAAGTCCAGAAGACAATGACATAGAAGAACTTGTAAGTCACATATGCCCAAAATTTCTGAAATGATAGAAATTGAAATAAAGAAACAACTGCATCAAGTTATAGAAGAAATCAGTTCAAAAATAATTTCTCACATTAAAAAATGACAACAATCATGATAGAATTGCTCAGTACATCTAAACAAAACATATATAAAAACATAGAGGAGAATATAAAATGATGGAAATATTGAATGAATAGTACAGGAAAGAATTAGAATGAATGAAACGGATTCAAACAGATATCCATTAGGAATATCTAATGGGACATTAGGAATTCCACTGAAGGCTGGAAAAACCACTTGAAAGAAACTGGAGATATTGTTACAGATCTTGAAGACATGACTGCTGCTAGTGAATGTAAAAGGAACGATCTCTTCAAAATAAAAAAGAATTAAGAAATAACAATTCGGCAGCTACATGATGATGCAAAGAAAAACCATATAAGACTAAAAGGTGTTAACAAAGCAACAGAAGTAAACACAAATAACATAAAAAGACTATTTTCAGATGTTGTAGTAGAAAATTTCTGAAACAAGGGAAAAGAATCTGACATAAAGTCTAGTGAGACATATAGAACTCTAATCAGTCACAATCAAAATAAATATATACCTAGACACATAATAATCAAAATCCCAGAAATTAAACAAAGGAAAAGAATACTAAAACTTGTTAGAGAAAAAAACAGATCAGCTATAATGGAAAGCCCATTATAATCACAGCAGATGTCTCGATACAAACCATCAAATTGAGAAGAGTTTGAAGTATTTCAGGTCCTGAAAAGAAAAATATTGAGGAAGGAGCAGTTCCATAGTCCCTTATCTCTTTGTATGCCACAATAGTGCTAAAAACCTGCAAAGTACTCAGTTTGAAGGATGGAATAAGTGGAGAGGGGCCTAATATCCCAAATCTATCCTGTGTGGCTTGAGTTTGCCATGTTACTGAAGAATATCAGCTTTTTGGGAACTTCCCAGAATGGCAATTCCTGCTCTTTAATCAGGAGGAGGTACTGAAAGAACAATTTTAGACTGAATTTTTATAGTCCTATCCTCTTATGGCTTGTGTTTCAGCGTTCCCTCAAAGACTCATGCAGTCGTGGAGGATGGGCTTTTTTAGAGGTAACTGAATCTAGAGTTTGTGACTGATTCATAGTGCAATGATAGGATTAAAAGTGCTGGCATTCAGGCTGAGTGATTTCTGGATCATTCCACTGATTTTATTGGCACTGCCATAATACCAGAATTCTGGATAAAATAAAGGATGTACAAAGAGGCTTCTTTTGCCTTTTTTGCCCTTGTTGCTTTTGCTATGCTCCTCTGCCATGAACTCTCCCCTTTATGCCATGCTACTGTACCTTGGAACCAGCTAAATATGAACTGAAACCTCTGAAAATTTTAATCTAAATAAACCTATCCTTCATCAACTTTCAGTATTTAGGACTTTTTCTTAGCAATGAGAGAAAAAATAACTAAAACACATACCTATTTTTTTAATCTATAAGTCTCTTATTTCAGATGGTTTGCAGCATCAGGATGCACAGCCCTCAATTTCTTCCAAATCCTCCTGTATTTATACTTTCCCTGAGTAACTCCTCATATTTATCCTCTATTCAGTCATCTGTTCTACAATCTAGAATGTTTGAATGAAGGATTCAAAGTTGGAATGGATTTTTGATATATCTTGTTCAGTGATTTCATTGTTGTGTTTCTCTTGTGTCACTGGAGATGCAATTTGAGCCCCATTTTGGTCATGGGCATGTGCCTGAATGCAGACATGGAATGTGAGGAATAAGATTTCCAGTAAGCAGCCTACCAGAGAAGCTTGCTGAGATGATCTTTGATAGTCTAGGGATGCTCTTCTGAGATAAAAGTCATGCTCAGTATTTGTGTTTGAAAGAGAAAGGAGAGTCCCATCAACTTGCCCCTGTGGATTCCCACGTTGTGCAAGGACAATCATAGAGGTTCAGGATGAACACAGTGAACAGATCCCTGGAAATTGCAGCACTTCAGAAAAGTGAGCTGCTCACGCAAGTTTACACAGAAGTAAAGTGAGGCAGCTTTGTGGATATTTTCTCTGTTCACTTCACATAACACCTAAGGAGATGAATACTCCTGAACAGAAACAGCAACAGCTTCTCTAGCTTGGCTCTGCAAGAGGCACGGGCCAGGGACCAGTTCTATTTTCCTCCCCAGTGAACTACAATCTCCTGCCAATTCTGCTCTGATCACTTGATATATTTGATTTTTTTTTTCTATTTACAAAGCAGCCTGGTCTAGGCAGCTCTGCTAAGGCTTGAAGAACCATCCAACATCTGCACTCTTATCACATTCCCCAAGCTCAGTTTCCCCATCTTTATGTAGAAATAATAATTAGCAACTCCCTCATGGACATGTGATATAACTCAATTAGAAAACAGCTGGGAGATACTAGGAAGCTTCTGAGCCTGATGCCTGGAAGACACTATTTTTTACTCATCTGTAAACTACTGGATCCTCTTATAAGATGGTGCATCTTGTGCTAAGTGTAGAGAGGAAATCTCATGACCAGCCCCTCTGCCAAAGTACTTAGCAAAGTTCTACTTTTCTTCTGGCCAAGATGACTCTTTCCTTGTTGTGCAGTGCTCATTATACCTTACTTTTTTAACTCTAACAAGAACTCAAGATTTTGTCAAAACTGGCACATCCAGGCTTGATGATTAAGGTCTCAAGGGAACATTTAGCTAGGAACCAGAAGTATCTGGAGTTCTAGGTACACATCTGAGCAAATATGAGAGTTTAGTATGAACGAGGAGAACTAAATTCTGACACCTCCGTCACCACCAGGCATTGGTGTTACCAACCACACTCCCTCTACATGCCCTACACTACATTGACTCCATCTGTTCCCCATTTTACCTCTACAGTCTTCTCCTTGATTCTGCTCTGATCCCAGTCCAGATCTTATTTAAGGGCCACATAAGTAGGCTCAGCTTTCTTCTCCAACTGCCAGGTGAAGAGAAGACTGCTCTGTCAGTTGATGCTATAGTTTAAATGTGTGTATTTCCTTGCACAACCCAAAAGTTTCTTTTCTCTTTTTCCTCATCCCAGTTGTTCCCTCCCTTTGAACAGATTCTCCCCCTTTCACAGTATCTACTGTACCTTCCACATTTTATTTACTCATTCAGGTTCTTACACTAGTGAGACAATATGATGTTTGCATATGTGGGTCTGATTATTCCACCTAGAGTATGGTCTCTAAATCAATTTCCCTATAAAAGCCATAAGTTTATTATTTCTATATCTGAGTACTCCATTATGTAATAATGCCACATTTTTTATCTACTTCTAAATCGATAAGCATTTGGATTGCTTCCAAGATTTAGTTAAAAAGGGGAAAAATATTGAAAGGAACAGTTCATGCTTAAATTTTTCTTCTTATTTTTAATTTGTTATAACTTTTTAAATCAATTTTACTTGTATGTATCTGGTAAGCAAAGAAACTAATTTTTATTTCATTATTTTATTGATAAACAAATAGCAACTAGACAGTTTCAAATCAAATCGCTAGGACAGTTTCAAT
>NDGN011273416.1:0-14268 GCA_002564285.1 Tympanoctomys barrerae | reverse complement strand
TAGGTTCTTAGGAATGAATCACAGTGAGAATTACACAAAACTACACAACTTGAAGACTTGAGGTAGAATAAAAGGTATTTGAGATCTGGCAATATAACCCCAGAAGCTCTGCTACTATATTTTACCATCTGAGGTATTCCTCTAACATAAAGTTTACTAAAAGTACAAAATATGACCCCTTAATCAAGAGAACATGGTAAGATTTAAGCCCATGGATGAGTTTCTTGATGCCTGTGGGTCTCTGAGCCATGAACACAGGCAATAGAATGGAAAGACTGGTCCAAAGAGGGGGACAGAATGCTCATGGGCCAATTAAGGGCAAAGTGAATTAGGGTCTGAGTTTCTGAAACCTTGAAAAAACTCACTAGGAGACGTATGAGGGAGTTAGCACAGCCCAGCTCTACAAATGAAGCCGGAGGGTACGGAAACAGAGGTTACGGCAGTTCTATTATAGACACGGCTGACCACCTAAATTACCTCCCCTGCAGATGAGAGTGAGACATAGTGAGCAGAGGGGACATTTGATCAATGCCCTAGGGAGGCTAAGATAGTTTATCTTGCCGCTCTGAGTCCCTGTCAATTTCTGATCTTAAAAGTGCTTCGTGTGTATAAGCTTTGGTGCGACATGATCCAAGACCCCAGTGATCTAAGTATTGTTTGTAAAACCCAAGAGAAGAAAAATTGCCCTTCTTCATCTCATCCTGTAAACTGTCAAGCACACAGGGACAATCCTGCCAGTATTGGTCTTTTTTTAAAAAAGAGGATGATGAACAGCTGTTGCTGCGAACATATGTTTTGCAAGAGCTCTGAGGGAAATAGCCAAGAATTTGAAATTATACATTTCACATTGTTCCATCAGAAGCAGTTTGCCCTGGATCCAAAGGAAGTCCCAGAAAACTTGTTGAGAAGTATCTGGATTTATTGACTATATGGATCATTGCAAAGGCTCATTTATGCTGGTGACATTTAAGAAAGTACCACCCCAACCCTTTATTCTAGTACTTAGATATAGATTTCAGAAAACTAATGATACAGTGCATAACTCTCTCCCTTTTGATGTGTATGATTTGGAAAAACTGTATTTTACTTGTGTAGTTGGCCTTTGCTGAGAATCTCTTATCAGGATGCTGACAGCTTAGTAGAATTTGGGTAGATGCTGTTTTTCAAGGTACTGGTGGCTATCACAATGATACCTGCTTTCTTACAAAACTGTAAATGTGATGAGGAAGATATGTATACATTTCACAAAATGTAGTGAATAACAGGATAACGAGGGAGGGAATATGCTGAATGTTGCCTAAATATCTAAGTACACACTTTTTGGTAGTTTCAAACTTTAGGTGGGTTGTAGGAACAATAAAGATGAGGTTAGCTGTGATGAATCATATTTAAACCCTACCCAGCAGCAATCAGTAATACTTGTCCCTGGTTGTCTGGTCCCAAGTAAATGAGTTTAATGTTACATCGTGCTTCTCCTTTGGAAGTGCTTGAGCAGGCTGCTGAATCAATCCTGCAATAAGAATTTTCACTTTTCTTGCATAAAACAATTACAGTACAGTGACTGTATGAGTTATCACTGAGTGCTCTGTGACCACCACATTGGTTTATGCCATCTCTGGACTACCAGAGCTGGATTCGTTGTTTGTACAGCTCTTTGGGATAATTTGTGTATGAGGGATTCTGTATAAAAATCAATGTTTATTTCTTCTTTTTTGTGCATTATGCTTTTGGATACTAACATATAAGGGTGCTTTTGATGCATCATCACACAGGAAATGAAGCACATACTCCTATTAAAACCACTAGGAACCAGGCTCCTGGTGGCCCAGCCAGAGCAATAGGGCTCATAGGTGTGCAAGCCAACAGAAACAAAGATAGGCAGAGCTCAGATATTTAACTCAGCTGCAGAAAGCTTTATAGGCAACTAGGCTATGAACAATGTGAGTTACTTTACTCACTGCTTGCTGAGAAATGGAGCTTAAAGTACTCCATTTTATTATATATTTATGTATCATAACACATACAAATAATAATAAAATGTACACTATTAGTGTCTTATTACTTGATTTCCCATTAATTGGCATAATTGTGGCTCACCGGGAGAATGATGTTATCAATCTTTATCATCAGCTTGAAACTTAATCCTTTCAGAATCTGAAGAAAGACATTAAACTTATTCTATCTGGGCTTTGATGTTTATTGCTTTTGAATTCTTTGATAATTCCTGAGATATAAGTAATGACTTCCCAGAGTATAGAACTATCAAAAATTTTACATTTAGATCTTGTTGAATAAGGGAGTTTACACTGAAAGAGAAAAACACACATCCCATGATAATATGGTATAAGTAGTTCATGTTCTTTGAAGACACAAAACTAATAATTCTATATGTACTGTATATGAATGCAGATACATAATATGTATAGTTGACAGTTTTGTGACCAAGAAAGTAAAAATGCTGCTGATTTGAAGCTAGCCAGATATGGTCAGCCTTTGTTTTTCTTTTACTTGTAATCTTTTTATCAGGAAAAACTCGGTTATCTTCTACAGTGATAATCCAACAGCCAGGTGGTGTCAATGGGCTATAGATTGGGATCAAGGGTGACTTAGTACTCATCTCCCAGAACCCACCTGGGCACACTGTGCCCACTGTGTCACATCCGGGGGTATGCATACCACGTGAGTTTCTCCTAGTCAGTGATTTTAAGGTAATAGATTCTGATTTTTCCCATTATGACCCTTGGAAATGCTATTTAACTTCTATAACCCAAAAGTTCACAGACCTCATCAGCCTTTAGGTCCAAATGAGGTCACTTATTATTGATGCTATAATCACAATGGCTGTGTGACTTTGTGAAGTCATTTAACCTTTTTAAAAACCTGTTAGCTCATCTGTAAAATGAGGATAATAATAGGACCAACATCATTTTGTCTGCAGATTAAAGGAGATGATCCATATAAAGCTTAGAGTGGCCTGTACTTAAGAGCTTAAAAATAAATATTGCTAATAAGGATATTGTTTATCTATTCATTGGTTTATACTCTATTTTGCAAAAAGAAGAATTTGAGGTGATGAGATAAAAACCAAAGGTAAAATGATAGTGAGGATTGCATATTAATTTTGTTGAATTAATTAAATGAATTTTAGTTTTAGTAAAATATCTGAAAATAGAAATCATTAGAAGAGAAAATATCAATATTTCAGAACCTCAATTCAAATACATTTTTCAAAGCCAATTTTTAAAAGGTGAATCATTTAATGTAGCTTTAAAAGACACCAATTTTTGTATTGGAAAACCAATTTAGTTTCGTAAGTTTATTATTATTATTAGTTTTGCCTGCACCATGACTACAGTACAGTTTCGGGGATGAATTGCTATCAGATTTTTGCGCATCATCCCCTGTAAGGCTGCTTCATTCTAGAAAAGGCAAGCGCTTGGCAAAGCTCAGCAAGCCCATGTAGCGAGCTCTCTGCAAGGCAGCATTTGGTTGGGACGTTAACACGAGAGAGAGTTCCACTTAGGAACAGTATCATTGAACAAAATGGATGCAATGATTCAGACAGAATTAACTGTTGTTCTAATTAGTTTGAAAGAAAAGGTATATATAACAATCAAAAGAAATCTTTAAATATAGGCATATTGAGGAATAGAAGTCCACTGTTTAGAGTCAAGAAAAGCAAGAAGCTACAAAGTGTGTGAAAATCAATGAAAATAGAAGCAGTTTGGAAGTGTTTTCATTGAAATAATTGGAAGAATGGAAAGCACCAGTGATGATTCATCAGTCTTAGCAGAGCTCTTTTGGACAAGATATTTTATAATGTAAAGGAATGTGTGTATGTTAAATGATTCAAAGAAAGCCAAGGATATCATGTGTTACTAGTGAGAAAACAACCACATTAAGTTTTGAAGTTTAGTATAAAGCTCAGGTTGGAATTTACTATCTTTAAGGTTTGAGCTAATTGATTCTTCTTATCTTGAACAAAAGCTCAAGGGGGTAGTAAGCAATACTAGTATTTGGCAAATAATTGGCAATGAAGATTTTAGAATATTGGGTAATGACAAAAGGGGGAAACACTGATCATTCAATGTGTAGAGATCATGTATTGGTTTCTCATCTTCAGGCATGGAAGAATTTCCTACAGAGATAGGGGAAGCCTGGAAAACTACAGCACTGCTAGGGATATAGGCTAAGGTGTGAAGCAGAATTCAAGGTGCCAACAATGGACACACAATCAGAAATAGTACAACAGTCACCAGGAAGGTACAATATGTAGGAGTGGGGTGAGAGTGATTGTAGCTATGTGTAGGTCTTGTGGAAAAATAGGGAAAGGTAGGTACTGCTAACTGGTGAAAAGACAACGTGAACAAGAAGTCTTTTTAAAATGCAGTTTTCAAGATCTGTGCATCATGGCTATAACCAAGAATTCCAAAAACCCATCAAACCCTTTTGCGACTGGGTCTCAGGTGATCTACAAAGAACATATATTATCTGGACATTTTATTATTTAGTTATTAGGGTTTCAATCACACTTAGCTTCAATCTAGAGGAATAAAAGATTTTGGCTCTGAACAGGATTAAGTCTGTAGATACTAAGGACTTATTTTTCAGTAGATGACTACTAGCTTCTAGAGGGTCTCAAATTTTCAGCTGCTGCTGAAGGTCCCTTTTAAGACACTGATATCATTTTGCATGATCCCTGGAGTTTGCAATCTTGTTCCAGAGGGAGCCATGTAGTCAATGCTGGAAGTCACTTCTGCAGACCTTGTTAATGTTCATAACAAGCTGGCAGTCACCACATTCAATAAAGCCAACAGGATTTGTATCCCTAAAGTAATGACAGAAATGAGTTTACAGATGGCTCAACTGCCCTATGCCCTCCGGCCATTATCCTTTAATTTCTCAGATGTAGAACGCACAGCTAACCTGCTGTATCTCATGATTTAGAAGGTCTGGATGCCTCTGAAAGAAGAAAAATCCTTCCTGCTGCCTGCACCTCTTCCATTTACCGAGGCTGGAGTGTCCATAAAATTAGAGCTTCACTGTGGCTCCTTCTGGCGTGTGGTCGTTTTGCAATTTGCCAATTTCTTGCAGTGCATCGGATTGCTACAATCTTATCATTTTCAAAACCTCATCATTACTGGTTCTCTCCGTGTAGATCATTTGTAGTTATGAGGAAAGCCTCCCTCTGCTTTTAATCTCATGCTGGGGTAAGGTTTCACGTTTTACTTCTCAAGTACACTTCCACAGACGAGAAATAAATAGGCATTCTGAGTCTCTCAAAGCCAGAACACTAGCCTAACATTTCATCTTTCTCCACTCTAAACTCAAGAATGGGTAGAGAGGTGTTTTCTTTCTTTCATACTGAATTACTATTAAGTATAAGTGTTGAATTTTGATTGACCAAGCAAAGAGGCAAAATACTGTAAAGAGCTACTAGATAATCTTTGTCATCAACAATTATTTGCATTAAGCAGAGAAATATTTCTAGAAGTGTAAGACTACATCTTCAGAAATCGCACACATGTGCATAAATGCATATGACACTTATGTGTATATGGGTATGTGTATCTCTGTCTACCTACATCTAATATATGTGTTTTTAAATCTTTTTTGTTTTTCAGTCTTTTTGTTACTGAAGACTGAACCCAGAGCATTCAGCTAGCTAAGCAAGTGCTCTACTGCTGAGCTAAATCCCCAGCTCCTCTAATATACTTGTAAACCTGAAAGAAGGCTGCCTGAACAGATAGAGGTTAAGGAATAAGCTTGTACAATTTAGATAACAATAATGACACCAAATCAAGGGAAATCAGACACAAAATATCTCTTATAAAATACTTGATCATCTGCCTGATCTAGGAAAGTCTGGCATTGAATCTGATACACTCATCAGCTGTCTTACAAAAATTATCTTCCATTTATGAGGTTATAGCTATTGAGAAGTTTGAGTAGTCCTTTCCTTATGTGGTTGGAGTGTAAATATTTGTCCTCACTCAAGAAAATTTGTCCGAGGGCTGGCCAGATAGCTCAGCGAACTAAAGCGCCTGCTTAGGCAGAGTGCAGAGGCCGGGGGATCCCAGGTATGCTGTGGTGCGCTGAGATGGCGAGTGAGATGGCGTGGTGGCACGTGCCTGTAATCCCAGCTTTTGAGAGGCTGAAATGGGAGGATCACTATGAGTCCAATCTACATAGTGAAACCCTGAATGCCCTGTAACCCTGTAATAAATACATAAAAAAATTTTTAAAAAAAGGAAAAAGAGAAAGAAAATTTATGGGGGAATTCTAGGGATAGGATAGAACGCAGAGAAATAAGTGTGTGTGTGTGTGTGTGTGTGTGTGTGCATGTATCAGGGAGGTATAGTAGGTCTTATTAGATGAGTTGAGAAGATATTTTAGTGTTATCTAATGACAAAAATGTAGCCAGGAATATGACAGTTAGCTAAATCATAAGAAAGACTCGCTTTGGAGTAACATGAAGTAGAAAGCTGGACATTGTTGGATAAAATTTGGACATTGTGAAAGTAGATTTCTTAAAACTCCAATAAAATGTGAGCGAGGCTCTCTGCCCAAAGACTGTAGAAGGTAGCAATTTATGTATGATGTGAAGTTTTGCTAAGGAAGTCTGACATCAAAAAAAAAAAGGTTCAAATAAATAAAAGGTGGAGGTGTTAAGTCTGATCAGACAGCTGCGCTGCCCGAGGAATCCTAGTGAGCTCTGGACAGGTGCTAAGTACAGAGAAAGGGGCCTGTTACAAATAGTACAGCAACATAATTTCATCAGTTGGACCAGCAACTTCTAGAGAACATAAGCCCACGAAATAATTGTGTATTTCTTATACAATTTTGAAGGAAGAATAAACAAAATTAAACTGCTTTTGCTTTGGGCATGTTAACTAGGAAAAATAGAACCATTTACAGCTACTTTGCATTTCTATCCAGGAGAATAACTTCACAAGTGAAAAAGGTAATAAACATTATTGGAATGAGACCAGAACTCTGAACAGCCATTGATAGGAGTGGCAGAGATGAGTGACACAAAAGCTGTAGAAACACTGTGATGATTCAGTTGACTCTGGCTAAGCAGTTTGACTGTACCCATGCAGTTCTCTGCTAAGCACAGGGTGTGAGGTATTCTAGGAGAAGGAAACAGCCCAAATGCTTCCATCACATGCTGGATGCCTGTGTTGGGGGAGGGGCTATGCAGTGGGAGCTCATGTGTCATGATGATTGGTAATGTGGTACCTTCAGCCAGGGGCTGTCCACCACTTCCTGTACAACCCCTGTCTTGCGGGCAATTGATCACACATAACGCTATATCTGCATTGTGTAGTAACTTCAGTAGTTTTCAGTATTTTCTTTGAGGACAGAGGTTTTGTATTTCTCCTAGTGCCTTTGTGTTCAGGTACTTCTTGTAATGGACTCCAATTATTCTTCTAGTTTAGCTTTTGCTGGACAGAAATATGAAGTTTTGGCCCCATAATTCTGAGGTAAATGGCTCAGACTCCTAGTTTGGTTGTTCTAATTGTAGACTGGACTCTATATTAAGGTTTTTTCACTGCAAAATTTATTTCCAAATCAAGTAAAACTTGAAATAATGGTATTTTTCACTTTGTATTTCAACAGTCAACCAGCTGGGAAAAGCTTCATGTCCAGTTAGACTAAAAAGGAGTCACATGATTGTACAAAACAATGAATAAAATGATGGAAGAAAGCAGAACCCATGGGACTTTATATCTCTGCTCAGCTGCAGTATTATTCAGAATTTATGGTTATGCCATGCTGCGCACCTTCAAAACATTTCCCCAACTATTTTAGGGTCCTCACATAAATATTCCTGTAGTAAGTATCATCAACATTTAGTAGCTGTTTTTCAAGAATAGCCAAGTGACATTATTATAGTCTGTTATCAAACCAGGGGAGAAACACAGAAAGTCAAAGTTGATCATTGCCAATAGAGGGGAGGTTTTGACAGATGCACGCAGTGCAGTCTCTGCCACATCCAGCAATGTGTATGTTTCAAGGTATTAGAGCACTTGAATAGACTGTTTTGGTACATTGTTCCTTAATGAGATGAGTGAGTTGTATTTTCCTCATATGGTTTTGAACTCTTACTATTATTTTCAAAACCAGTGTGAATATTATACCCCAATAAAAGTGATTGTAAAACAGAGTAATGTTTTGTTTTCATTCATTTCCAAGTTGTCCTAAGAACTACATGCACTTCTCATACTTCAGTGTGTATAAGGCTCACCTGGACTATTTGTTAATGTGAGTTCCTGGTCTCTATACTATCCCTCTGCCCCACATCTGGATAAGATGTATGTATCTTTTTTTTTTTTCAGAACTGGGGATTGAACTCAGGCCCTTGAGCTTGCCAGCCAAGTGCTTATGCTACTAAGCTATCTCCCGGCTCCAGATGTGTGTATTGTTGAGGCTGGAAATAAATGTACTAGAAAAGAAATTCTGCTGAGGTGACTTGCATATTGTGTTATAAGAAATATGCCTCCAGGATGCAGCCATGTGGTGTCCTTCTACTTTTCTTCCCAGTAACTCTGTGAAAGCACTAAGGGACTCAGTAAATAGTGGTTGAGTGGGTGACTGTCAGAAAGAGCTTGTGTTTGAAGTTGGGAAGAACACAAAACCAGAGGAAACAGTAGTTGTTTTTCTGGTAATACGGTCATCAATGGAAATATCTTTAGAGATATTTCTCTTATGTAGAAAGAAAATTAGAAATAATTATAACAGAGATGTAATAAAAATGGGTATTTGGGCCCACTGGATGTAAAAAATAAAGAGTGAAATGATGCAAGCTAGTGCATTCAGTTAATAATTATGAAAAAATATTATAACTAAAGGACAACATGAATGCAACACTAATACAAGGTGTTGGTAAGAGACACTAGGGTTAGTTTGAGATAGTATTTCAGAACTGTGTTTCTACTCCATTCTTCTATAAATCTGAAATTGTTCCCAAAATAAAGTGTATTAATTCAAGTACCTAAAACAGTATTTGAAAATAAAAGAAAAAATAAGATGGAGTTAAGTAAGAAATTAATGTGATTAATAGAATTCTAATGCTTCTCATGAATGGTATCTCAAGAGTAGGAGAGTGGGGCTTGGCTTCTATATTGGAAGTAACACTCTTTCACAAATGCTTACACGTAGGGCTTCTGAAGAATTCCTTGAACTCAGCTTTATTATTAGTGAAATAAGATTTTCCAATTTAGAAACAATTGACAAAACACAAGCATCAATAAGCCAGTATGAGCCTTGTAATAAATATTGCTCTAGAGTTCACCTTCTTACAATCTAGAGTAGAATTGGTAAAGTAAACATGTATTTGTAAGGCTAGAGGTGGAACAGAGCTGCAGGGAGGACAAATTCCATGAAGAATTTAAAGAATACTTTTACTGGCATGAGAAGACTTGCTACAGAACCAATCACGCAAAAATTAGATAACAAGAGTGATGAGAGAGAAAGAAAGAGGAAAGCGAGCAAGCTTCTCAGAACAAGGCTCAGACATCTTCAGCAGCTCAATTCAGAAGGGGGAAATCATAATAAGTTACCGCTTAAGTGCCTAAATGATTCAATGTAGCCTATCATAATGCAAACCCCTTTAGAATTATCCAGTCAGCACAAACAGCAAATTTGAATTGTTTTGTTTTAACCTTTACCAGTAATCTCTATTCTCCATGTAGTATTATAAGAATCCAGGATCTGCTTTTATTTTGTTGCTAAGCCATTTTATACATGTATAGATACTTATCTCCACAAATAGGAAAGAGATGTTTGCACCTAGGTTGTATTTATCTTCCTCTTCTATCAATACACAGAATATCATTTGCAGTTTCATGAGGGTGCTCTGTGACCAACCCTAAGCAAGTTTAGGTGGTTGTATATGCTACGAGGGCAATATCTCTGCATGTCAGAGCTAAGACTAAATCTTTTCAAAAACCTGTTGAGGACTACAGCACAGTGCAGTGTTTCAAGATCTTTAATGTGTGAATAAATCACGTCAGATCTTGTTAAAATGCAGATTCCAAATTGGGTTAGCGTGGATCCTACGTTTCTGACAAACTCCCATGTGAGGCTGTACAGTGAATGAGCCTGGGGGCTGCTTCTTACCTGACTGATTTGTCATCTCATCTTTTCATGGTTTTGCTGTTTAGAATAAGCTGTGGAATTTCCAGAGATAAGGGGGAAGTCCGATGTTCTCACTGATCCTTTCAGATGTTCTAATGATGTACACATTATTTTTTCCCTTGATACCTTCGCAAATGGATATGAATTTGTAGGAACACTTGTAAAATCAGTCCATGCTGCAGCTTGGCATGGGTGAGAAATTCTACACAGTCAGGTGGTTAAAGATAATCATCACAGAGACAACTTCACATTAACCGCAAAAAATTCATTATTTTAAATAGCAAATGGAAGTGTTCTTTACAGTAATTTCTTTAACAGTCATTTTTAAGAGTCAGACTAAGTGAACTGGTAATTAAAATCGACATTTTCCTGCGTTTAGAGAAGATTTCTCCGTGGTCCATTCCCACGGAATCCACCGTCCTCGCAAATTTTCCTAGTATTTCACGACTAAGCATTTCACAGACACCATAGATTATTTTATGTCATTATTTCTTCTATAAATATAGTTAGCGCACACAGACTGATCAATGAATTCACTAAAATGGGCTGCAGTTCCAGATTCTCCTGTCTGATGAATGCTCGAGCCCTCAGAGAACACTTCGCAGAGAGGTTGAAGTCAGAGGCAGCGCAGGCTGCGGGAGGGGCAGGCAGAGGGAGAGTAACGCGGAGGAAAAGACAGCCTCGGATGAGGGAATTCGCTCTGGAGGAGGAAGACGTGTCCTGCTCTCCAACCTTGCAGGTAGCATGTTTGACTGCCACGGGAGTACATTATTTGTTCTTTTTCCCTGACACTGAACTAAAGAATGCATTGTGGGAAAACCATCCTGACACATGACACAGAGCAAAGGAAGATCACAGCGTGAGGCAGCATCAAGGGTTTGACGCGGCCTTGATGCGCTCGGGCGCCGCACGGGGTCTGCGCGATGAGTGGCTCTTGCAACTGAAGCCCGGGTGGAATTTGCACAACGCTCCTGAGAGCTCCCAGCTCAGCCCAGGCCCTATAAACTGGGCCAAAGAGGAGAGCAAAGACCCTGCCCCCTGCCTGGAGAGGCACAAAAGGAGGCATTTCAAAAGGGGCTTAGTTAAAAGGAGGAAAAATTACACACAAATATTGGAGGAAAATTGGAATGGATTTTAAAAAAGAATCTAACATTACGAGTGGGAGCAACAGGGATGGAGAGAAAAATTGGAAGTGCAGGGAGCTGGCTAACAACACAAAAATTAAAGTGATGTGTTAACGTTTTTTCTTTTTCTTTTGAATTTTTATTTTATTTTATTTTACTTTTTCAACAGCAAGATCCTTGGGAATGCTGCAATTGAACCTGATTGGTTTTGGTTAAAGATTCTTCTTGATTCTCACTCTCATAACTTTTTAGCAGTTGCCTGTGTCCAAATGAAAGTTTGCAATTTTCAAAAAAGGGAAAATCCTAGCAAACCCAATCAGTGTTTCTTTCTATTCTGTCTCATAGCCAAAGAACCACCTCTATCCATTCTCCCTTGCTGCCCCTGCTTATCATAATATCACACATTTTGTTCATCAAATTTACATTTCAAAATTTTTGTGTTGCTGCCATACATTAATTATTAACCTTCCACTGGTCCCTTCTGTAGAGGCATTTTAAACTTTGATTTCACTATCCATCCTGAAAAAAAGAAAGCTTTAATCACAACCCTTTCTATTAGGTATTTTCCTTTTCTCATCTGATGAAGAAAGAACTCACCCTATACGTGCGTTAGATAAGTACTTAGAAAGACTCATTGATTTTTAAACAGCAGCCTACAATGTGATAGATATTGAGAATGATTGGTGTTTTGCTGGAGTGAATTAAAGATCTTTTGAACAATTGTGGATTATATTATAAAGATTTTACTAAGATTGAATAAAGGGTTGCAAACAGGGTAGTGAAAAGTTAACCAACTTTATTTTGAGCCTATTGGCTACCTGCCCACTGCTCAAGCCAGCCCATATTGTCAGCCCAATTGTTCAAGCGTCCTCTGCCTGTGAGGTCTCCTCTCTGCAACCCTAGAGGTGGCTTCAGTGTTGCTTGTTCATTGTTTTATATTTCACCATGAAAAACAGATCAAACTTCCCATTTTAAATTGTATTCCTGTAGGGCTTCTTTGTGGTTAAGACATTTTTCAAACTTGTCTGTTTCTAAAATCAGCTCTTCTTAATATTTTAGGGAAGCTTACTTACCTCTTTAAGAATTTAATGCAAACTAGAAGGGGAAAAGGGATCTATACTTTCTTCATGGGTTCGCAGGGCCCAGAAAGGTTACACATGGGTCTCTTAAACTCAAGAACTCTTGGACTTCAGATCAAGAATTCATGTTGGTGATGGAGACATTCTTGAGCTTTGCTGTCCTCTTTCTGGCCTCTGTCCACAGGAATCCTAGCTTATGTCTGCGGTGCACTTAGAAGCCCATAGAAATAAATAGGTCCAACACAAACTCTGTGTCAATTCTTTAGTTTATGGGCTGTGCTGAATTTTGGATGCCAACTTTCTTAAGCTTGGACACTGATGCTATAATTATTTTGTGCTGTATTCTACTTGTGTTCCTCTTGATTTCACTTTTTTTGGTCAAATACTGTGCTTGATATTGCAAAATATAGCTGAAGCATCATAGTTCATGGAGGATAACTCATGAGCTTAGAAGACAGGTGAGATGTGGTGCATGCTATGATATAACTATGACCTTGAGAAAGCAGCTATAACCTTCATTTCTCTGGGCTTCAGTTTCTTACATACAGTTATCAATTAGTAAGTTCTTCTTATGTGTTGGCTAAATGCTTAACATATGTTACCATTTTTAATTTTTACAGTGCTCCTAGGCCTTTTATTCTAAGTTTATAATCAAAACAAACAAACAACTGGAATTCAAAGGATGGAGAATGTAGACTGTAGATTTGAACTGAGGTAAGTCCGACTGAAAGCACCAAAGCCAGTTCCTTTCCTACTCTGTTCTACGTAGCTTACTATTTAAAATGAGGCAGTGGGGCTCTAACTCCACTTCACAACTGTAAGTTCTTCTACTGCGAGCCCTAGTGACCAGTACATACTGTAAGCCAGTGACGGTGAACCTTTTAAAGAGGGAGTACCCAAACTGCAACCCCAAATTCACTTATTTATCACAAAATTTGAACACTGTAAATACTGAGGCTTTGGTTTAGAAAAAATTCAGATATTAAAAGAAAAACACAGTAGCAGAGCTAGCAATAGTACTGTGGCATGAGCGCTATAGATTTGCCTCCACAGCTCTAAGCTGTTAAATTATTTTTTCAAACAGCTTCATGGAAGTATATTCGACATGCAGTAAACACTCATTTAAAGTGTATTTTTAAATTAGTTTAGACCTGTGCATAAACTGAAACTACCATTGCAACCACGGTAATTAACACACACATTGCTTTCTAAAGTTTCCTTTTGCCTCTTGGCCATCTTTCCTTGCACAAGCAACTGCTCATCTACTTTCTACCAGTATCATCATTATTATTATGTTTACTTTCTATCATTTTAATAGACATTAATTTTATTTGCATTTATTTTATGCTTAATTTAATCTGCATGCCATAAGTTTTTGTTTCTTCAGTTTCTTTTGGATATCTTTTTCTTCTGTGCAACTTCCTCCTCTGGTTTAAGAACAATTTGTTCCTTTTCAGTAAGGATCATCTCAATGTGGCAGGGGGAGCTCATGTATGGGTTAATCCGGCCATGAGCTCGGTAAGTACGGTGGCTCATCTTGTGAGCTCTGTTCACCTGGATATATTCAATAACCAGAGAATCTATATCTAAACCCTTAAGCTCAGCATTACTCCCTGCACTTTAAAGCACATGCAGCAGAAATTCAGCGCTCTCTTTGGGCCACCAACCCTGCATCCAGCCCCACTGTTTGGCCTGGACCCATCTACCAACTCCATGACTGTAACGCCGGAATGGCGCACATTACTTCTTTAATGTGACATCCTCCAGATACTTGGTGGCCTTTCAGATATGCATACCCTTGATGGCCTGCGCAGCTTCACGCATGTTCTTAAAGTGAACATCAAGAGAGTAGCGAACCATTTTCACAGGTTACCTCAGGCCACTCACAGGAAGAGGTTTACTATTTTTTTTTTTTTTTTTTT